>ML787926.1:391087-440637 GCA_009831015.1 Picea engelmannii | reverse complement strand
CAAGCTAATGTCAATAGAGTAGGAAGTGGTTGTATCTTCATTTGTCCATAGCTATCAACGAGAAGCAAAGGATTGGAGCGCAACTCGGAGCATGCAGGGACAAACGTCGGTTAAAAGGTACTTCTGTTACTCTTCCTTCTCATACATTAGGCTTAGATAGATTCGAAAGAAATTCAGTGTCCATGATAAGCACTTTTCTGTCTAGGGTTAAGGTCAAGCCTTAGAGGTTGATCTACTTGTCCGCAGGCAGATTTTCCTACAACACAAGCACACTTTGCTGAGCCTGCAGGGTGTTCAGGAACCCTGTGAGTGTCTATCCTTGACACTTTCCTTATCCCAGAACTTGAAAGAGAGTTCTTCTCGGTGCAGTCCTTGCACTCGCTCGATGCCCTCCTGGCAGAGATTCTACAGAATCTTTAGTGACTCTGTCTTCTCACTGAACTCGAAATAGAGTTCCTTCTATGCGCCCTGTGTGCCCACTCAATGCTCTCTTGGCAGAGTCTCACATAATTCTCAGAAATTCTGTCTTCCCTCTCGACACTTCTTCTCTCTGACCTCAGAATAGAGTTCCTCTATGCACTCTATGCACTTTCTCAATGCCCACCTGACAGAGATTCTATAGAACCTTCAGTGATTCTGATTTATCTGTGCCTTCCTCTGCACAGTCTTACCTCCAAGGTGTTCAGAAACCTTGAGGTTTCTCTCTGAGTTAGTGACTTCCTCCGGTGCACCCTCTTGGCATGTCTTTGTTTGAAATTCCACAGAATTCAGAAGTGCACTCCATGCACTAGCTTATAGAATCCACAGCGTTCTGTCATGCAACCTCTTGCATGAAGCCTCAATGAACCTAAACCTGAAATCAAAGAACTCTATAGACAACGACTCCTGTATGTAACCTACAAATGCACATGTAACTTGCATCTACAACATATCATAAACACATATAGACATTCATTCATGAACTTACAAACACATGAACAACAACATGCAGGAAAAACTCATTTGTTTGTATTAATATGAAATGCCTCTTTACAATGAGAGTTTAGATTGCAACAGAGTCACGATTTCCTCTCTTCTCATCTCCTATATTCCTTTCTAAAAAAACTCTGAAAACAAAAGAAAAATCTTTTTACAAAAGGGGGCTCATCGAGTGCTTCCCTCCATCCTCACCAACTATCATAAATTTCATTCAATTACATTGAATGGTTGTCTAGTTCGAATCGGATCTAGATCTCAGCCTTACACCCATTTAAGGAAACCCTTATCTACAACCTTACAACCATTTAATACAATGTTCAAAATTTGAAATTTTAAAGTGAGAGGGCTGCGCCTCTCCTCTCCATTGAACGCGTGCTAGTTGGATGGTGCTTGATGACGTGGAGTGATGCTCCTGCATCATACTCCTCATCTACAAAAATCATGAGCTCCTGCTCATGAGCTTCCCAACACCACTGTTGAAACCCACCTGGATCCCAAACAGTTCTTTGGAGCTGTCCATCTGCTCCACTACTTCGCTGCTGCTGCTGCTGCTGCCTTGTTGCTCTTGCAGGTTCTCCTCTGCTCAACTTCCCTTTGCTGATTGCTTCTGCTTATTTGATCATCAACCTTCTGATTTCCTCAATCACCTCGTCCAGCTACTCCAGTGGCTAGCTCTACGTATGCAGTCTTCTCCACTACACTTCTTCCCTACAAATGGGTAGATCAACTAGATCTCCCATGCCATCTTCATCTCCCTTTGTGGCACTAAGGATCCACTCTGCTGCAGACTTCAACTCTATAGTATCATTATTGAGATGCTGCTCATCTTCTTCCTGTGGAAGTTCTACTGCTACCATTTCTCCTGCTGGCTTACTTCCAGCTTCTTCTAGCTTCTCCTGGGGTTGGTATGCTCCACTACCTTCTTTCAACTTAGCCTGTTGGATGTGCAAGATTTGCACCATCACCCTTCTCTCCAGAGCTTCCAATTCTTCACATAGATCAAGAAAATCTATGTTGTATGCTTCCTCTTCTGCTACAAGCTTCAGTGCTACAGTCATCTCCTGTTCATCTTCTTGGTTGAAAATTTTGAGCCATTCTTTTGAATGCTCCTCCTCTTCTCCTTGGGAAAACATCAGTGTCTGCTCCACTTCTTCCTCTTCTGTGATAGTCTCTGTTGGCTGTCTTTCTGCTGTTGCTCCATCTGCAACACCTTTGCTGGCCTCAATTGGGCTATGTGACAGGAATACCCGAATTCTCCCAATCATCAGAATGCTCTTCTGATTCTCTCATGTCAGCACTCCTTGTTGATCTGAACTCTCCTATGAGTTCATGAGACTTTCAGATAGTCTCATCTCTTTTCCCCTACCCACTTGGCAATTTGGGAATTTTTTGCTGCCCACCTGGCAGTCTATGAGATCCAGTGATCCCATCTCATTGCCCACCTGACAATCTGAACTTTCAACACTGCTCCCCTGACAGTATGTAGGATCTTCTGCTGATCTCTTTTCATTGCCCACCTGGAAACTTGAAAGTTCACTTCTGCCCACCTGGCAGTTTATGAGATAAATCGATCCCCTCTTCTTCAACACTCCTTGTTGACCTAAACTCATCTTTGAGTTCATGAGACTTTCAATCAGTCTCATCTGATCTCCCTTGCCCACTTGGCAATATGGGATTTCTGCCCTGCCCACCTGGTAGTTTACGAGATCTTCAATTAATCTCATATCATTTCCCTCCTGGCCATATGAACTTCCATGGCTGTCCTCCTAAAAGTCTATGAGATCCTCTAATGATCTCATTTCATTTCCCACATAGCAATTGGAAGATTCATCTCTGCCCTCCTTGCAGTCTTTGAGATCATCCAACGATCTCAATTCATCTCAACGTCGCTGAGATTTCTCCCAGTCTCTGGTTCACACACATGAACCATATCCTCTTCATCTTTGAGGCTTTCCACATACCTCAGCCAGCTCCTCAATAGCCTCTGTTGTTCTCTGGCCAACAATTCTTTGACTGGCCATTTCACCTTTGTTTTCATGGGCCATTCATACACCCAATGCGGCTTTACATCCTGTTGCACTTGCAGTGCAAGTTCTTCCATTCTCGCCCTTATCTCAGCGAGTTTCAGATCCATCTCTAGATTTTTCTTTTGCTGCTGGTGGTTCTTATTTCCACCGCATCCATGGACTTCAGTAGCCATCTTCCTAGTCCTGTCTTCCCTCCTAGAAAACATGGCTGCTGTCACTCTACAACTAAGAGCACTTCCAACATCTCCTACAGTCCACCTGACTGTCTATTGATTGTGGCGTATCTACGAATAATCACCACAGAGCTTCAACACTCTGTATCCTTCTTCTCTTGCTCCCTCTTCCTGCAATATACAGACAAAATCAGGCTCTGATACCAATTTGATGTAGACCCCCGACCCTTGGGATGAGATCCGCACAGGATCGCTCTTCTTCGAATCCATAGAACAAAATTAGTTCTTTTGGGCCCTCACTGTAGCCCCATGAATCTGATCCACAGGTCCTTCCACAAAAACCCCACCTGCGCAAACAAGCACTAGGCATGAGCTTTCAACCAACCCACCTTTCGCATTTTTGGGATTTCTGGACTCCTACCTATGAGCTCTCCTAGGCTCCTTGTCCTCTTAAGTTCTCGGTCGCCAAAACACTGAAAAGGGCTTGACGACTCTGCCTCCTCCTTTGACCTCTGAATGGTTTCGGGTTTTCACGATTTTGCGAGTCGGGACTCCCTGTCTCCCGACTCCTGACCTCTCGAACTCTCGGTTCCCGAAATGATGAAAAGGATTAGCGGGCCTTGGCTTTTCCCTTAGCTTTCGTCCACACGACCACACTACTGGCTTTCACGATGCAGAGAATCGTGATGCAAGCGGTTCCCCTTGTTGTATGTCTTTCAAATCTCCGAGTCCCAAAATGCCAAAATGTCGAAATGGCACTCCTTTCGCGACCACAACTCTACTGCAAAGATACGTTGCATTTCGTGACTTTGGGGTTTTCAATGCCAAGTACCCCAGCTCTTGTCATCGGGAATACCGAAATTCCGAACCCCGAAATACCAAAGTGACTGATTGCTATAGGCCTTCCTCAATCCAACGGTCCACACTCATCCTAATCAATGGTCAGGATCTGATCGCGATTCTCCCTTTTGCAATTGTTGGAGACTCTTCACTCTCGGTCTCTCGGTGTCCGAATTCCCAAAATGGCTGAAATGATAAAAGACTTCCAGTCTTAACCTTCTCACAAATCTGCAAGATCCAATGGCCCATGAGATTTCGGCACTTCTCCATGAAGTGTCTCCACCATCCATCCTCAACTCTTCTACTACGCCACCTCTACGGGTTTAACCTCCGCGTAGTTTTCCCTGATCCTGTGATCAGCGGTTATCTATGCTACTGATCCAATGATAGTTGTTACTCCTTCCTAAGCACGCACTCCTTGCCTTCCCCTTGGAATATTTTCAAGTTTTCAAAGGCCTCGACCTTTGGTCCCCTCTGCGAGCTCAATCTAACTTTGATAAACTCACCTGCGTTCTAGGGATGCTATCCCTCCTGAGCTTTATCGACTATGAAACTTCAAGGGTTTCTCGACCTTCTTCTCACAACCTTTGCTCGATGCACTAAGGAACTATCCTTCATGATCTCCTCAAAATATGAACCCTCCAAAGGGTTTTGTTGGCCTTTGCAACTCCTTGCAGGGTCCTTACACGCAATTGTGCTATCTCCTATGAGCTTATCGGTGGCTTTGATTTCAAAGTGTCTCTGTCCCTCTCTCTCCTTGAAGGGATGTAAGTGACCTCTGGCAACTTCCTTCTCAAGCAAACTTTGTTGAGCCTACAAGGTGTTCAGGAACCCTATGAGTGTCTATCCTTGACACTTTCCTTATCTCAGAACTTGAAAGAGAGTTCTTCTCGGTGCACTCCTTGCACTCGCTTGATGCCCTCCTGGTAGAGCTTCTACAGAATCTTTAGTGACTCTGTCTTCTCACTGAACTTGAAATAGATTTCCTTCTGTGCACCCTCTGCGCTCACTTAATTCCCTCTTGGCAGAGTCTCAGAGAATTCTCAGAAATTCTGTCTTCCCTCTTGACACTTCTTCTCTCTAAACTTAGAATAGAGTTCCTCTGTGCACTCTATGCACTTGCTCAATGCCCACCTAGCAGAGATTCTACAAAACCTTTAGTGATTCTATTTTCTCTGTGCCTTCCTCTGCACAGTCTTACCTCCAAGGTGTTCAACAACCTTGAGGTTTCTCTCCGAGTCAGTAACTTCCTCCGGTGCACCCTCTTGGCACGTCTTTGTCTGAAATTTCGTAGAATTCAGAAGTGCACTCCATGCATTGGCTTATAGAACTTGCATCGTTCTGTCATGCAACCTCTTGCATGAAGCCTCAAAGAACCTAAACCTGAAATCAAATAACTCTATAGACAATGAATCCTGTCTATAACCTACAAATGCACATCTAACATACATCTACAACATATCATAAACACATAGAGACATTCATTCATGAACGTAAAAACACATGAACAACAACATGCAGGAAACACTGCTCTGTTTGTATTAATATGAAATGCCTCTTTACAATGAGAGTTCAGACTGCAACATAGTCATGACTTCCTCTCTTCTCATATCCTATATTCCTTTCTAAAAAAACTCTAAAAACAAAAGAAAGATCTTTTTACAAAAGGGGGCTCCTTGAGCACTTCCCTCTATTCTCACCAACTCTCATAATTTTCATTCAATTACATTGAATGGCTATCTAGTCCAAATTGGATCTAGATCTCAGCCTTACACCCATTTAAGGCAACCCTTATCTACAACCTTACAACCATTTAATACAATGTTCAAAATTTGAAATTTGAAAGTGAGAGGGCTGCACCTCTCCTCTCCATTGAACGTGTGCTGGTTGGATGACACTTGATGACGTGGAGTGATGCTCTTGCATCAGTTTAATGAAATCTTCATTCTTGAAATGTTTTCCATGGTCAGACACTAGTTGGAAGGGAACGTTGAAGTGGGAAATGACGTGATTGAAGAAAAAACAAGAAATTGTGTCTATTGTATTGTTGAAGGTGGGCATGGCCTCTTCCCATTTGGTAAAGTAGTCGACAATGACTATGATATATTTTTTCCCATTACTAGATGGGGGGCTGCAAGTCATGAAATCAATGCCCCATTTATAGAAGGGGCATGCAATTATGAGGGTATGAAGAAGGGTAGGTGGTGCTCAAGATTTGTGGGTGTATAATTGACACTTGTCATAATGCTTTAATACATGAATGCAATCATGGAATATAGTGGGCCAAAGGTAATTGGACCGAATGATATTCTATGCAGTGGACATGATGAATATGTGGCCACTACATGCCCCACCGTGGCAATCATTGAGGAATTTTTCCACCTCCTCAAGTGTGAGGCATCGACGTAGTATGGTGTCGACTCCTTTCTGTTAGAGGATGTCTCCGATGAGGAGGTATATGGAGGCTTGGTGAAAAATTTGACGACGATCCTCTCGAGAGAGGCGAGGGATGAATTTTTGAGTTCGCAGGTAGACCACAATATCTTCGTAACATGGGTTGTTAATGATATGAGGAAAAAATGCTCATATGGGAAATCCTCATTGACAGGGGGGTCAGAGGAGTTAGATGGAAAGTCGACCAAGAGTTCAACCAAGATGAGGGATTTTTTTATTTTTGGGGTGGCGAACTCTAGATTGTATTCTTGGAGAATGATGATCCAGTGAGCATATTTTCCATTGATCTAGCGGTGACTCAAGAGGTAGTGAATTGGGTTGGAATCTGTAATGACTTTGGTGGTGAAAAGAAAGATATTGTGTCTTATATTTTGAATGGTGAGGATGACTATGAGGGCTAGTTTTGCCTCATGGTTGTATTTGAGTGGGGGTCCTGAGAGGTTTTTTTCGATATAGTAGATGACTTTCTTGTGCTAACTATCATCTACTTGAATGAGAAAACCAACAACTGAGACCTCTGATGCGAACATGTACAATATATAATCCCTATCATAGTCAGGGGGACTAATTAAAGGTCATTTGTTGACTGCTTGATTTAGTGAGTCAAATGCAACTTGGGCATGTTGGTTCCATTGAAGTGGGATGTTGTGTCTCAACAAGTGTAAGAAGCCATGAGCGTGAATGGCATAGTCAAGAACGAAACGCTATAGGAAATTGGATTTTCCTTGGAGGATTTGTAATTGGCGTACAGTTTTGGGAGGATGAATCTCATTGATGGCCTGAACCTTGAGTGGGTCGACGATAATTCCTTGTTGGGAGACGATGAAGCTCAATAGCTAGCCTGCAATGACAAAAAAGACACATTTTAGGGGCTTTAGTTGAATATTATATCTTCGACAACGTTCAAAGATGATTCATAAATCCTTGATGTGTTGTGAGAACTTATTGGAATGAGCACTGAGGTAATCCAAGTAAGCAAGAATAATGTGAGCCAGATCATGAAAGGAATATGTTGTGGCATGCTCGAAAGTGGATCCAATATTTTTGAGTCTGAAGGGCATCACTTGATATGAAAATGTGCCCCAAGGGGTGGTGAAAGTGGTTTTGTACTAATCTGCACGGAGGATTTGAATCTGGTTATAGCCGGAAAACCCATCCATGAGTGAAAGGATTTTGTGACTGGTGTAGGCATCGATAAATTGGTCGATGAATGAGGTAGGAAGGGTGTCTTTGGGACAATATTGGTTGAGGTCACGAAAGTTGACGTAAACCTGAATAATGCCCTATTTTTTGTTGACAAGAAACAAGTTTGAAACCCCCGATGTGTAGGCTATCGAGTAAATGAAGCCGACGACCCATAGTTTATTGATTTCATATTTAATAGCCGTGGATTTAAAAAGGTGAAGGGGGCGTTGCTTCGACGAATAGGGGAAAAATTGGGCCATGTGTCAATCCGGTGTTTGACAATGGCTAGGTCTAACCCATGAATTTCTGTGTAAGACCAGGAAAACACACCTCAGTATTCTTGGAAGAGGGCCTTAAATGATATGATTTTATCTAGAGAGTGTGCATCCCCTAGGGTAATTTATTCCATGGTATTGGGTTTGACCGATATGTCTATCTTGATTATGGGTGAGATATTTACCATATTTCCTTCTTCAAATGCTTCATGTGTGGGTATTGGATTTTTTAACCAGTCTACATGGCCAAGGGAATGAAATCCTTAGCTTCAATGGTACAGATATGGGCATATCAGAGTGGCTAAAAAGTGTTGTGAGCTAGAAAAAAGGATTGGTGGTGGAAGGAATCCCATGGGTAATATGGTGCACATAATGATTCCAGAATGTCTTCATCAGACTGAAAGATGAAGGAGTACAAGGAGTTTGTAACAGGTGAGATTGAGGTATTGAAATTCATGGGGAGAATGAGTGAGGCATCTATGGATAGAGGTTGGGTTGAGGATTAGATGTCATCATTCAAAGCCAAGGTATATGGATCTATGGGGGGGGGGGGGNTCAATAGATGTCATGAACCAAATATCCATATACAAGTTGAATGTAGGATGGTATGGGGGAGGGGGAATCTCGTAAACAAGTGTTACATGAGAGTTTGGGGGGTTTGGTGGGAAGTCTTCACCTCTTGGTGGAATGGATATGGATAATGGGGTCAAAGGAAGGAGGTCGGGACTTGGAGGGAAGGTGTTGTGAGTGCTAGGATGGGGATGATTCACAACATGGGCTAGTGAGGGTTGTTCCTGTGGAGTAATGGTTAGGAGGGATTCCTATTGGTGTGCCTACCCTGTGATAATGAGTGGGAATATATATGTTTAATGATCCATCTGGTAACATAACGCATAAGGGAATCTCATGTGTTCGTTTACTGACGTGGAAATATAGTGAATGTTAGTAATCATTGATATAGTGGAGATGTGTTGTAAGGATGTAGGAAATGTGGTTTGACACATTGTTTATAGGGTTTCTCAAAATTGAGGGAGAGACGAGTAGTGGTGAGTGTAATGGCCATACTGTGAGAAGATAACACACATGTTTTTGGTCCTCCGTTTACTGACGTGGAAATATAGTGAATGTTAGTAATAATTGATATAGTGGAGATGGGTTGTGAGGATGTAGGCAATGTGGTTTGATGCACTGCTGCTAGGGTTTCTCGAAATTGAGGGAGAGACAAGTAGTGGTGAGTGTAATGGCCATACTTTGAGCAGATAGCACACACGTTTTTGGTCCTCAAAACATTGTGTTTGGAACAAGATGGTTCTGTGATAGCTAGTGTAATGTCTGTTGGATTACTAAGAGGGGGGGTGAATCAGTAATAACATAATTATAATCCTTTTTCTTCAAATAATACAAGAGTTATATCAATGTAGAATTAGTATCCAATAATGAACAATAATAAATGAACAATCACACACATACATAGTACACCAATTTTTTACATGGAAACCCAAATCGGGAGAAAACCACATAATGCTTTTTCTTATATGTCTTGAAGAATTACATTCATTGGAAGCACCAACTTCCTTTGTTTTCCATATGCAACTGGAAGGAGGCTCCAACCCCCTAGTTTCTCAGGCTACAACTTGAGGTAAGATCCAACTCCCCAATTCTATGGCTACAACCAGAAGGAGGCTACAAACCCCTATGTTCTCCGACTACAACCAGAAGGTGGCTACAACCACTTGTCCTTGCCCCATCCAACCGCCCTGAAGTAGAAGTAGAATGATGGAACCATTGTCACACTATCAGTGTGAGATATACCACTATAAACCTGTACAAATAAACCTAAACCATTCATCAACCTGTAATCAACCTGTACCATAAACAAGTGCATCAACCATGCACCAACCTATACCATAAACAAGTGCATCAAACATGCACCAACCTGTACCAAACAATATGTAATCAAACTGTACCATAAACAAGTGCAACTAACCATGTACCAAGTATGTACCAATAATGTGTCAACTACTCATCAATATGTACCAACATCATCAACTATACACCTAATGTATGTGCCAACTCATCAACTACTTGTCTCAACCGTGTACCCAACTTGTAACTCAACCAAAAACCCTCATAAATTTCATCATCCAAATATGATTTATAACTCTGTAATAGACATGGGGTATATGATCACATACCTGCAAACCTTCCTTAACATTAAACAACAAGAGATTAGCATTTACATCAAACTTTTCTTTAGTCTCACGTGACTAGTTTTGGATTATTCAACAACCCTAACTTGAAATAATCATAACTTTGTACATGTAATGAATAAAGATATGAAATTGATATACAATTTTCTTCAGCATGTTTTATGCAATTCCTCCAGGTGTCACTACTTGGAACCTCTTAGAAAAGTAGTTATAGCAAAAATGGCATACCTTGCTGAATTCTGTCTTATTTTAGAGAGCAACCTTGAAGAGCGTGCCCCACACAGAATATTTGTTGAATCAATATAAAGCTGTTCAAAAGAATACTACAGACTTTACTATAACCAACACATTTGGTATTACTAAATTTGGATCTTTTATGAAGAATACATGACGTTTTTACTCAAAACACCTGTTTTTGACCAGTTTCAGAACTAGCCACAAACCCTATTTTCCATGGAGTGTAAATCCAAAAATACAATGACTCACAAGCTAAATGTTTTACCATAGATAATTGGATATGTTTCCTCAATGGCATAAAAATTTCACGGTCGGAAGAATTCTAGAAAAAACGTTATTGCAAAAATGGTGAGATGACCTATAAATAACATACCTTAGAAAGCATCATCAAAAGAATTTATCCCTCCTTGAATTCCAACCTTATTTTCTTCACCTTCCCTCAAAAATTAGGCTTAGATATCCTTTTGTTACCTTAGACACCTATGGGTATTCAATATTCTCAAGTGTATCTAAAATGAGAGAGCCTTTCCTCTTATTTATACTCTCCAAGTAGCTTCGTTAAAAACATCTTCTAGGTCACTTTGCCCAATGATCACATACCTGCAAACCTTCCTTAACATTAAACAACAAGAGGGTCCTCCAACTTCGTAAGGCCATAACTCTCAAACCGTGAGGAGTTATGTGATGTTCCACATACCACCAAAAATGGAATGACGTGTACCATCCATATAGAATGATATTACATGCAAATATATCAAATCGCATACCATTATCCATCAAACAAACTTGGGTCCATTACCCAAACCTGGGTTCTCCAACTTCTCATGGCCATAACTCTCTAACCGTGAGGAGTTATGTGACGTTCCACATACCACTAGAAATGGCATGAAAAACAATATCCATATAGTATAGTTTCACTGAAAAATTCATTGACATTCATCTCATTAGTCCACAAATAAGCATGGTTTCTCTAACCATACTTCTAGGATAACTCAATCCGCAAAGCGTCTTCCTGTGAGGGATTTCACCATAAGGGGACCAATTTGGAGTTCGTCCATTTCTACTTATTATCAAAAATGACAAGACAATAACGAGTCATATTTACATCAAACAATCTTGGGTCCATTACCCAACCTTTGTGCTACAGGGATTTCTTGAAGGGTTGACATCAATGACAACCAACCTTAATCAACAATATCCCCCTTTGGCATTGATGGCAACACTATGATGAAATACTGAAATTATATCATTCATGCTCCCCCTAGAACCATTCCTCTATCCTCTGCATTTGATAAATCTGTCCCCCCCCTAGAACCATGCCTCTGTCCTTTGCATTTGATAAATCTCTGCCCCTTTGTCATCAATGGAAAAGGTATCTTTCCCTTATGGTGCTTTCTCGTGTACATCTAAGACATATAAGATAAGCATTCAAAAACATTCATTTTGGAGTAGAAATAACTCTGAGTCTCTAGCAAAGATACTCAAAGGATTCCCGTGGAAGTGGTTTTGTAAAGATGTCTGCCACTTGTTCTTTTGTGCCCACATACTCAACTCTGATGTGCTTTTCTACAACCTGTTCCCGTAAAAAGTGATACTTGATTGGAATGTGCTTTGTCTTGGAGTGCATCAACAGATTCTTTGAGATACTGATGGTGCTTGTATTATCACAATAGATTGGAATGGTCTCATCATACTCAACCTGTATATCTGTCAGATTTTTTTTCATCGAAAGAACCTGTGTACAACATGATGTTGTTGCAATGTACTATGCCTCAGCTGTAGATAATGATATTGATGATTGTTTGTCTTATCCATGCTACTAAACACTCACCCAAGTAGAATGTTGTTCCACTAGTGCTTTGTTGGTCATCAATACAACCTTCCCAATCTGCATCTGTGTAGGCAATAAGTGATAGATCCTTTCCTTTTGGATACCGTAATCCAAACTCTTTTGTTCCTTTGAGATATCTAAAAATCCTCTTCACTGCCAATACATGTGATTCCTTTGGTGTTGCTTGAAATTGTGCCACTCGTTGAACTGTCTGCATTACATTTGGTCTAGATGTTGTCACATATAGTAGGCTGCCAATCATTGACCTATATTGCCTCTGATCTGTAGAATTTGAATCATCGTTTTTTCTCAACTTGTAACTAGTTTGCATGGGAGTGATAACTGGTTTGCAATCTTCCATACCGAACCTTTTTAGCATTTCTCTGATATACTTGGTTTGAGAAATAAAAATTCCTTGGTTGCTTTGGCATACCTGAAGTCCCAGAAAGAAGGATAGTTCTCCAAGTAACAACAATTCAAATTCATTCTGCATATCTTTTGCAAATTTCTGGCTTAACCTGTCATCATCACTACCAAAAATAATATAATCAACATAAACTTCAATTAATAAAATTTTACCTTGACTTACCTTGATGTAGAGGTTGTTTTTTGCACTTCCTTTTCTAAACCCTGCCTGTTGCAGATACTTATCTAGTCTAGAGTACCATGCTCTAGAAGCCTGTTTTAGACCATATAAGGCCTTCTTTAATTTACACACATAATCTGCATTTTCTGAGAACTGAAATCCTTCTGGTTGTTCAATGTAGACTTCTTCTTCAAGTTCCCCATTCATAAAAGCTTATTTTACGTCCATTTGATACATTTTAATATTTTTGGAGCATGCATAAGCTAGAAGAAAACAGATTGCTTCCATTATGGAAACTGGGGAAAATGTCTCTTCAAAGTTGATTCCTTCAACCTGTGCATATCCTTTAAATACCAATCTAGCTCTGTTCCTTGTAACCTGTCCATCTTCATTCAATTTATTCTTGAAGACCCACTTTGTGCTGATCACATTCTTATTCTTTGGTCTTAGAACCAGTTCCCAAGTGTTATTTTTCTCTATTTGATCCAATTCTTCATCCATGGACTTTTTCCAAAATTCATCCTTGTTGGCTTCTTAAGAACAATTTGGTTCAATTGTAGATGAGAATGCTAGGTGTGTTTGTTCTAGTGAGAAGATTTTTCTTCTAGTCTCAACTCCTACATCTTTGTTTTCGATAATCTATTCTGAAGGATGATTCTTCTGTACTCGTTTACTGGGTGTCTTTGGAGGCACTTGCTAAACTTGCTCTTCTTCTTTTGTCAGATTCTCTTCATCTTCCTCTTCTACTTATTTTTCATCTTCTGCTTCTTCTTCTAAGGGATGTTTCATTGATTCATTTTCTTCTTCCTTTGATTTTGGTCTATCCGTTTCATCAATTGTCACGTCAATGCTTTCCACAACTTTGTTCAATCTTAGATTGTAACACTTGGATGCTTTCCTTGTACTTGAGTAACCAACAAGTACTCCTTTGTCCACGCGAGAGTCAAACTTTCCCATTCCACCATCTTCTCTTTTGATATAGCATTTGCTTCCAAAAACTCTGAAGTGCTTTACATTTGCTGGTCTTCCTTTCCATAGTTCATAAGGAGTTTTGTCAGTGTTGTTTCTGAGCATCACTCTGTTTTGAATGTGAACTGTTGTATGTACTGCCAGTGTCCAAAAAATATTTGTCAATTTTGAATCCATTAGCATTGTTCGAGCCATTTCATGTACTGTCATGTTCTTTCTTTCAACAACTCTATTCTGTTGAGGTGTCCTATCAATAGAGAATTGCATTTTTATTCCATAATTGCTGCAGTAGTCCATAAATTCCTTTGAGGTGAACTCTCCTCCATTATCAGATCTCAAGCATTTGATTTTTGAATCCATTCCATTTTCAACAATTTCCTTGTACATCTTAAAGCTTTCGAAAACATCTGACTTATTCCTGAGAAAGAAAACTGCAGTCATTCTTGTATAATCATCAACTAATAAGATGAAGTATTTCTCACCTTTTAAGCCCTTTGTTCTAGTTGGTCCAACTAGATTGGTATGCAAAATTTCCAGTGGTCTTGTCGTTGAATATTCCTTTGATTTGAACCTAGTATTTTTTTTCTTTCCTTGTTGACAATGCTTGCATAAAGTGTTGGTTGGTTTCGTGATCTAGGTCATTTCTCTGACAGCTTCTCTTTTGCTGACTTTGAAAAGGTTATGAAAATGTATGTGACCCATTCTTCAGTGCCATAGCCAAATTTCATCTTCCTTTCCTAGACAACACTTTTCATTTCCAGTTTCACTTAACACATATATGTTGCTTGAAGTTCTTGAATCTGTAGCGACCAATTTCCCTGAACCTTCTTTTCTTATCTCACACTTTTGTGAATTGAAAGTAACTTTATGACCTTGGTCACACATTTGACTCACACTTAGAAGATTATGTTTCATGTCTTCTACTAGTAGAACATTTTCTTCCTTTTCATTCTTGTTCCCAATTTAGACTATGCCTTTTATAATTATTTTGGCTGAATCATCATTTCCGAAGGAGACTGATCCATCTCTTTCCTTTTGTAATGTAAGAAACTTATCTCTATCATCTGTCATGTGTTTTGAACACCCACTGTCAACATACCAACCATTTTTTTTCTACTTAGCTTGTAGAGCGATTGTGCATTCTTCATTGCTATACTGATCTTGCTTTCTTATCCATGTCATTTTCTGAGGTTCCTGTCTGTGACTGTTGTTATTCTATTGAGGTTATTTAGGAGGGACTATCATTCTGCAATATTTGGTCACGTGTCCAAAATTGTTACATTTGTAACATTCCACTTCAGTGCTCAAAGATTCAAAATTGTTGTAACTTCTTCTCTGTGTTTCACTAGGTATTCTTGAATAACCCCTTTGTGTATGACTCTGAAAGTTGTTATTGCTCCTATTGTTAGCTCTACAATTCACAACTTTATGTCCAAAATTATTACATGCATAACATAAACCAAAAAATATAGTTTTATACCTGGGAGTTGAAAATATTCTTAAAGAAGGTTCTCTTATGAATCCTTCTTCTTCTTGAGGCCTATCTGTCTATTGTGATTATGAAATCTGACTCTTCTCGGTAGAGGAGTATCCCTGTAATATTTTCTTTATATCCTTATATCCCCTTTGATTGTTTCTGCATAGCTTTTTGGATATGTTTCTTGCTCTGTTCTTTTGGAGCTTGATCCATTTTCCATTTGATTGTATCCAAGTTTGGTCTTGTCAATATGATATTGTTGATTGTTGATAATGTCATCCAAAATGTTTGAGCTATTCTGCACATTTTTCTTTTGAATATCCTTTCCTAGTGTGACAATCTCTGCTTCTAAGTTTCCCATAATTTTTTCCTTTTCTTCTATATTTTCTTTGAGTGTTTCTTCAATTATTTTATCTTCTTCTATTTGAACCTTCAATTTTGTGATCATTTGTTCTAGTTCTCGAGTGTCCTTTTTCTTGTCTAGTTCTCCTTGTAGTCTATTGTTTTTATTCTTTTCTCTTTTGATAACTTCTATGGAACACATTAATTCTTATCGATAGTCAACTTCTGCCTCTTCAATTTCTTCTTCGACTTCTTCATATTCTTCTTCAGAGTCTTCTTTGTTAGAGTATTTTACTGCCATGAATAGAACTCTTCCTGTCTCACTGTCACTGACTTCATCTTCATCTAATGATGAGATGTCTTCTTTGGTGCATAATCTTTTCTTGAAAACTTTCTTTGTAGTTCTTTTTCCTTTATATGTGTGTTTTCCTTTCGAGTAACCTTCATCATTTCTCTTTTTCTTATGAGGACATTAGTTAGAAAAATGACCAATACCATCACAATTAAAACAAATTAAAGGAAGCTTACCTCTATACCTACAATTGGTTCCCTTGTTCAGTCTTTTGACGAAGTTGGCCACTTCTTCTTCATCTTCTGAGACGTCACTACTGCTGCTATATTCTTCTTGTTCCTTTTTCTTTTTCTTTGATCTTTTGGGTGCTTTCAAGGCTGCTTCTTTTACATCTGGATTTTCTTGTTCAATTCTCATTTCATATGCTATGAATATTCGATGAAGTTCGTCCATGCTTATTGAGTTTAGATCCGATCTTTCTTCTAGTGCTGATATCTTAGTGTTAAATCTCATAGGAGGAGATCTTAGTACCTTTTGAACAATTACATATTCTTCGATTTCTTCTCCCAATCCTACGATTACATTTACTGTTTCATCGACTCGTAAGAAGTAGACAACAATATTCTCATCTTCCTTCATTTTTAGTTGTTCGAACTGACCTCTGTAAGTTTGAATATTTTTTGTTTTGACTTTTGTATCTCCTTCATAAATATTTTGAAGCTTGTCCCAAATCTCTTTAGCGGATTTACAATGTGAAACTTTGGTGAATACCATATCATCGAGACCATTCAAAGGTGAATTTTTGGATTTGGAATTATTCTCACCAAGTTTCACTTCTTTGTCATTTGTTGGTGGAACTATTGGTGATGTGTATCCATCTACAATTGATTTCCAAACTTGAAATCCATGTGCATGTATATATTTTTTCATCCTTATGCTCCAAAAAGAATACTTATGTCCATCAAACTATGGTATTCCATTTTTATACAAGTTGGTACTCTCCATGATCTACCTTTCAGTGGTTAAACTGATTTCTGAAGGAACCTTCTCTGAAACCAATTGTTGGATTACAGAGAGGGGGGGTGAATCAATAATAGCGTAATTATAATCCTTTTTCTTCAAATAATCCAAGTGTTATATCAATGTAGAATTATTATCCAATAATGAACAATAATAAATGAAAAATCACACACATACATAGTACACCAGTGTTTTATGTGGAAACCCAAATTAGGAGAAAACCACATAATGAATTTTCTTATATGTCTTGAAGAATTACATTCATTGGAAGCACCAACTTTTTTTTTTTTCCAAATGCAACTGGAAGGAGGCTCCAACCCCCTAGTTTCTTAGGCTACAACCCGAGGGAAGATCCAACTCCCCAATTCTTTGGCTACAACCAGAAGGAGGCTACAACCCCCTATGTTCTCCGGCTACAACCGGAAGGTGGCTACAACCACCAGTCCTTGCCCCGTCCAACCACCCTGAAGTAAAAGTAGAATGATGGAACCACTGTCACACTATCACTGTGAGATATACCATTGTAAACCTATACAAATAAATCTGAACTATGCATCAACCTGTACCTCAACCTGTAATCAACTTGTACCATAAACAAGTGCATCAACCATGCACCAACCTGTACCAAACAATCTGTAATAAACCCATACCATTAAAAAGTGCAACCAACCATGTAAAAAGTATGTACCAATCATGTGTCAACTACTCATGAACTATGATTCATCAATATGTACCAACATCATCAACTATACACCTCATGTATGTGCCAACTCATCAACTACTTGTCTCAACCATGTACCCAAATTGTACCTCAACCAAAATCCCTCATCAATTTCAAAATCCAAATATGATTTATAACTTTGTAATAGACCTGGTGTATATGATCATATACCTGTAAACCTTCCTTAACTTTAAACAACAAGAGACTAGCATTTACATCAAACTTTTCTTTTGTCTCATGTGACTAATTTTGGATTAGTCAACAACCCTAACCTGAAATAATCATAACTTTGTACCTGTAATGAATAAAGATATGAAACTGATACACAATGTTATTTAGCATGTTCTATGCAATTCCTCCAGTTTTCACTACTTGGAACCTCTTAGAAAAGTATTTATAGAAAAAATAGCATACCTTGCTGAATTTTGGCTTATTCTAGAGAGAGACCTTGTAGAGAGTACCCCACACAAAATATTTGTTGAATCGATATGAAGCTATTAAAAATAATACTACATACTGTAATCTAACCAAAACATTTGGTCTTACTGAATTTGGATCTTTTATGACAAATTTATTACGTTTTTACCCGAAACACCTATTTTTGATTAGTTTCAGGACTAGTCACAAACCCTATTTTCCACGGAGTGTAACTCCAAAAATACAATGACCCACAAGATGAATAATTTACCACAGATACTTGGATATATTTCATAAATGGCATAGCAATTTCACAGTCTGAATCATTCTATAAAAATAGTTATTGCGAAAATGGTGAGATGACCTATAAATAACATACCTTAGAAAGCATCATCAAAATAATTTATCCTTTCTTGAATTTCAGCCTTCTTTTCTTCACCTTCCCTCATAAATTTGGCTTAGATATCCTTTTGTTACCTCAAACACCTATAGGTATTCAATATTCTCAAGTGTATCTAAAATGAGAGAGCCTTGCCTCTTATTTATACTCTCCAAGTAGCTTCCTTAAAAACATCTTTTAGGTCACTTTGCCCACTTTCCTTATTTTACGGTTAACCCACTTCTAAGTTCTCCATTAAATTTATTATTTACATAATTTATTTTGTATTCACTTTGAATTATAGTACACTCATCATTTCACTTTATTATTTACCTTCTAAAATATCTTAAACCACTTTGACTACTTTGACCTTTTGGGGCTTCTAGATGACATAAGAGGGTCCTCCAACTTCGTAAGGCCATAACTCTCAAACTATGAGGAGTTATGTGATGTTCCACATACCACAAAAAATGGAATGAAATGTACCATCCATATAGAATAGTATTACCTGAAAATATATCAAAACTCATACAATTATCCATCAAACAAACTTGGGTCCATTACCCAAACCTGGGTTCTCCAACTTCTCATGGCCATAACTCTCTAACCGTGAAGAGTTATGTGGCATTCCACATACCACCGAAAATGGCATGAAAAGCAATATCCATATAGGATAGTTTCATAGAAAAATTCACTTACCTTCATCTCATTATTCCATAAATAATCATGGGTTCTCTAACCATACTTCTAGGATAACTCAATCCGCAAAGCATCTTCTTGTGAGGGCTTTCACCATAAGGGGACCACTTTGGAGTTCATACATTTCTACTTATTATCAAACATGACAATACAATAATGATTCATATTTACATCAAACAATCTTGGGTCCAATACCCAAAGTTTGTTCTACAGGGCTTTCTTCAAGGGTTGACATCAATGGCAACCAACCTTAATCAACAATGACTGGTGTAGGTAATGATGATGAAGTTATGTGGCTTGGAATGAGGTTCCATAATTATGGAAAGGTGTGACAAATATTGGTAGGGTGTCCAACAGGGGTGCACAATGCGCATGGAGGTGGGATGCATGGTGGGGAAGGGAGAGTGGGTTCTTTCTTCTTCCTTACGCCACGTTGGTTTGTGGTGTTTTCCCCTTTGCGAGGATCTAGGCTTCCTATAGTGGTAGAATTTCCCCCAACTGTGTGACTAGTCGGGTGAGTGGGTGGATGAGCCACTGATTGAGTCATTGGGACTATAGGTTGAGGTGGGAGAGGTAAATCCAGTACCATAGTTGGTGGTTCTAGATACCATACATGGATAGCTATGACCATATTATGTAAGGTAAGGGTAGCAAAAACTTGGTATGTTGTTACTCCTGGGGGGGGATAAAGAAGGGTATTTGGGTGATGGCCTCTGGGAACATTTTCCAAATGGGGAGTGGACCCATGGGTGTTGAGTTTGTGAATGATTCCCCCAAGGGAGGTTTCTTAAAAATTACTTCTTATGTAAGAGAAGGGGCAAATGAATGACTCAATGAGTCTCCAAAAGAAGGGGCTTCATGAATCTCTACCCCATATAAGGTGACTACAAAAAAATTTGTTATGTTGGGGGTGGGATGGGGGTGGCCCTGGTATGACCCTAGTAAGGATGGATCATGAAATAGTCCTAGTCCAATGTCTACCATTGGTACAAGGTCGACGCTTGAGCAGATAAGTGGCAAGATGTTATCAATGTGTCCTGACTGGTTAGGTTCATAGTGGGTTAGATTATCAATGGTGACAAAATTTCCATTATGAGGGAATAGCATGGTGTGAAAGATCAAGGAAGATATTGCCTGCATGGCATACATGTAGCTTCATATGAAAAAGGATATTGTAATCCAATTGGGCGTGTATGAATTTTGTGTCTATAAGGATTGTCTTACCCCCTAATTCCATTGGAACATTTTGATATAGGCCCTCTGGATGGGATGGTCTACCATCATAAGCTCGAAGGTTGATGGTTGAGGGGATTAACTCGGGTGAACTGAGTTACTTCCATACAGTTTTGGACATGACGCAAGTAGATGATCCTTCTTCAATAATGCAACAATGGACGGTGATATTCTATATTTTCACATAAATATTTAATGAAACTAATGATGGGATTCATGGGTCTGCTTTGTCTAAGTAAAATGTGATTAGATGGGTGTCTACGGGATCTACTACCCCCAATTGTGAGATTAATTCCTTTCATTGGGAAGGGAAAATATGAAGGACTTCCAGGAATGACATGGTAGCTCGTGATTGTGCTAGATTGTCAATAAGGATATAGCTATGGGCTTCCTGAGCATGGTGATTATGCACATTCCTATGTAATTGTGCGCAAGGCATGTGAGAGATAGATTTAGTGTTAGGAAAAGGGATCATGAAAGGTTGTTTGGTTGGTAGCTGGGGGGATTCTGAGGTGGTGAGTAATGGATCAGGGGGTGTACCATATTGGTGACTACGAGTTTGTAAAAGGATTTCCTCTTTAGTCGTGAGGAGGATACTATTGTCGGTGGTATTACCGGGATGGGATTGATTTGGGGGAGGGAAATATCCTTGCTAATGTGGGAATTGGGTCTCTTCTGGTTGCGTATTAGTGATTCCTTGGTGAGGGATTATGCTTTTCAAAATCGACAATTTTGGTGGTGGTATGTAGTTAGGAGGTATGTACAGTGTCCCTTGGGGGTCAGGAGGGAGTGTAGGGTTCATAGAATCCTTCATTCACTTGAAATTAGATATTTGGGGGAAATGATGGGTGTAATGGCAGTAATCATCACATAATGCAATGATAAGTTGGTTCGAAAGTTATTATTCCTTCCTTGGTGTGGTTGTCCATTATTATTTCCCCCTTGGGGATTTTGGTTATCCTTAGTTTGGTTACCCCTGGCTAGGGGATTTGGCTATTGGGTGTTGGCTCAAAAGCGTTTAGACCAAGTTCCTCTTACAATTACCAACAAAATAACTGAAGTGGTCTAGAGCGTTGACATTTTCATCTTCCCAGGAGGGAAGAAGTCTCGCTTGAGGCACAACCGAGACAAGAAAGAGAGGGAAGGGTAAGGAGAATACTTAAATAGACCTCAGAGTTATCAATATTCATATTATTCTTGCACACTATAGGTTAAAACTGTAGTAGTTCTGAACATTTCCTAACTAAGAATAAAGAGACAGAGTTGTGTCGTCATTCATAAGGAAGAAATTTAAGTATGTTAGACATAAAAGATAATACAAAGCAACATTCAATACATTCAGAAGACTCAATACACATGATCTATTCAAAATTTGGGCCTCCAATTATGTTAACATATCAATTTATTCTCACAACTCAATTCTCATACACAAGTAATCAGAGGATGCTCCTCATCAGATATGAGACAATGTTACAATATCTTTCTCCTCTACATATAGATCGATACAAAAATTTGATACATAGATAGTCTGGTTATTACCCAAATCTCCAAAACTCAGTTATGTTAATAGTATGGACCATTACAACAATGACTCTCGTCACAACATCAATACTAACAACAACAATAATAACAATCCCAGACCAACAACCCTGGAAACAATAAAAACAACACTCTATCCCAACAACCCTTTTACAACCATATATGGCTCATATATATAATCCGATATTTAGTTTTGTTGGTTGAGAACCCAAGAGTTCTCTCTTCTTCTTTATCTTGTTGCAACTTCTTTCCTCAAAACTGATGTTGCGTTGTCCTTCCAAATGCTTTATGTTTCTTTCCTTAGTCCATTGTCCAACTCCTCAACAAATTGCACAACTTTTGTTCTCCAACAATGAAGCTGCAATATGACGTGCACAACTTTTATTCATCAAAATGAAGGGCCCAACAGGCTCCGACCACAATCCTTGACTCGCCTCGAGTCAAGTCTTCGATTCTTCTGTGGTCTTTGGGTTGGTTTGTTGTTCTCCCTTGCCTTCTGGTTCCTAGTTGCTTCCATTTCCAACTTGGACTGTTTATGATTGATCTTATTCAAACAAAGGGCCCAACTCAGGTACTATTTCGAGGGATCTCTTCCTGACATCTTAGAAATTGTCCACTTTATCCTTCCACTTCCTAGAAAGTAGCGAAGCTTCAACAACAAATTGTTGGGTGGCGTCTATGATGCATTCTTTTGGCTTGGACACAACTAAGGAGTTCCATTCTGAATAAGCTATGAAATCCACTTGATGCATCTATAGGTAAGTTGTCTGGACTACAAGTTGAAACTCTCATATATCTTTCTTAGCCACAATTTGAGCTTCATATAGTGCATTGAGATCACTGTCCACCTGTTGGATCTTGTCAATTTTTTCTTCTTGTTCAAGGGGATCCAGGGTGTCGTATACTTCTTCGTTGAGCGATTGGATATTCACGTGCAAGTCCTCCAAAGTTTGGTTTCTCCTTCAAATGATTCCCATCCAATCGCTAACCTCTCTGAATATTTTTGTGCATTTTGCAGTCCTTTTATACAAAATTGATCTTGTGTTTTTCCCTTCCAAAACGATTTTCTCCATTTTATCTTGTAGCTTCCTGGGTTGCAATTCAACTTATCACTTGTTGTTCCACAACTGTACTTCAAGATTTTCTTCTCTTTCTGCTAGCTCTGAACATGCTACTTGAAGTAATTCGATTTTCTCCACAATCTCTCTTGTTGCGTTGGATTCTAGCAGCCGAGGCACTATCTTTCTGACCATTGTCCAAGCCTTTATGAGTTTTTCCTTTACCTTTTCTACCTTCTATTCTGCCTGAATATTTGAATATTCCTCCTGCATTCATTGTGCTTGTGAAAGGAGTCCTTATTGTTTCCAGAACTAGACTTCTCGTTTAGCCTAGTGGATCCTCTGCTCCAATTGTTCAGTCGAGGCTCTAATTATACCCACCAGCTGCACTGTCAAAAACTGAGCGAGATCACTCGATGAAGGAGAAACATCCAGGGGAAATTATAATTGTAGTGGAAGTCCACTAGCCACAGAATGTTTGGATGGTGTCTCTACCTCTTCTTCGCCTGGGGATGGACCTTGTAGTTGATGTGAAAGTCTAGTCTTTAGAGCTGTTGGAAGTAGGGGGGAATTTTTTGTCTTTTTTAGGAAAAGTTGCAACTGTTCTATGCATCACTGTGGATTCTGGAGTATTGGCTCCAACTGTTCTTTCAAGGATGTTTCACTCTACCCCGATGTGATTTGGGGTTCTATCTAAACCGATTGTGCTCCTACCCTTGTTTGTAATGAAACTTCTGGAGTTTTTCTTCTACTAATGAGAATCTCAACATTGACTATTGATAGAGGATTCTGGGTGCCTAGAACTTGTGGTATTGGAGCAAGTGGTGGGATTTATTGTTTTTGACTCTTTGTCGATGACAAAGTGCCCATAATGGTTACCAACAGAGTGAATATTTGGATGAATACTTCAGTGGTCAGGGTAGCGAGTTCTGATACATTCTTAGAAGGGTTAGGGAGATCCAGTTGCATGGGCTTTGACGAAGTAGGTTGGGATGGAATCATGGTGTCTTGTGGTGGCAATGGGGCTTGTGGTGGTGATGGAGCTTGCTTACTAATGATGGATGTGTAGGAAGTGGTTTCTATATCAAGATCATCTGTGATGTTAATCACAGTATAGGAAGCTCGAGCGACTACTCTAATATGAGGTACAACTGAGGATATTGGTTGTGGGTTCAAGACCTTCACATGAGAAATACTTGTTTAGGGTTTTTTGGTTGAGGGATCCCTTATGAAGGTAGCGACAAGAATCTCATTCACATATTTACCTGATAACATGACCAGTTCTGGGAGCTTTGGAAATGTAGGAAATTTCTTCTTCTTATGCTCCAGAGGTTCCTCATCCTCTTCCTCCTCTGAGTCTACCTCCAACCCCACTTCTCTGGCCTCTTCCAGGTCCTTGGGGGGTTTCATTTATTCTAAATGTTGTCTGATATAGTCTGTTAGTAAGTCCATCCAATGCTCTACATTGATTTGTGGCATGGGTCGTAGATGCACAAAACTCACAATGTATTGTATTGGATGCAGTCGTGTACTTATGCATAATAGGACACTTCCTTAGCGCATTCCCATGTGTCCAAAAAATCTCACAATACTCAACTTTCTGAGATGTTTGAACGTCTGGGAAGGTATTGTATATCCCTAGTGTATGGAATGGTGGAGTCACAGATACTTGCGCAACTCCTTCCATTGGTCTTGGAGAGGGTTCCATTGGATTGTGAGGAGGTTGCATTTCCCTCATGTGTGAACATTCATTTTCCAGATTCCCTTCTGTGTAGCGTCCTGTGCACCAAACCTGAGGTCGTCCTGGTATTGGTGTGGTTAATTCTTGAATATTTTCCATTAGCACTGATATTTTTCCCGAGTTGCGACAAATTTGCATCTACTGGAGGTCTGGTCATCCTCATATTCCCTAGATAACCTGTCATGGCTTCTATCTTCATCAACTATTCCAAGGTGTATGTTAGTGTGGCTATCAAATGTTGTGTTAAATGAATTATCGTCAGAGGTAGTAATCCTTGGATGTACCATTCCCTCTGGTGATCCTCGTGAATTGGATGCACTAGTCTCCCAATTGCATCTTTAAATTCCTAGTTGTACTCCCAGAAAGATTTGCCTTCCCTTTGTTGAATCTTATGCAACTCGGAGAGAGCCTGTTTCTCTAACTAAGGTAGTTTGAATTTGACGATGAAATTCAAATGTACTTGGCCAAGGGTGAACTCTTGTCCTTGCATCCCTGGTTCAATAGACTTCTTGTACCATTTGAGAGCACGACCCCTCAAGGTAGTCTGAAACTCTACTAACTTGTTTGCATCGAGAGTCCCTATGGACCTCTAGATGGCCTCACATAAGAACCAATGTTGCTCTACATCCTCGTCCCCTTTTCCCCAGAATTTTGGGTATCATGAGATCGATCCTCCCATGTTTCCAGCCATTGTGGGTCTCATTGCTCCTATTAGAATGAAACCTAATGGTCTTGGCTGCGATATGCCTGGGGATCCCAATATCTTCCCGCCATTTACACTTATAGATTGATCCTAACTAACTAGATGTGATGGAATAGAACTAACATAAGTAGGTGGTGTATAATTTATCATGGGTATAGAGGACACCTGGGGGACAGGTGATTTGGGGCTGGTTCTACTAACTTCTTGGTGCCTTTATTTTATTTTGGGGATCTCATTTTCTTGTCTTATTACCTTCCTCAACTCTTCCTTCTTTCTTTCATATGTTCCTCTTGATACAATTTCTTTTCGCAACACCTTAGACTACTTCGCTACTTTCTTTACCTTTTTGTGCCACCACTTCTCAACAATGTCAACTCTCCTTAAGGCTCTCTCATTTCTTGATCTTCCCCCATCTGTCAAAGAACCCTTTCTCCTTCTCAGGTCATGATCCTACCAAAAAATCACCCTACCCCAAGCGTAGGTGTTTAGGATTCCATCTCAGTCGAGGGAGTATAAGTTATCATCCCACCCTCCAATAAGAATGCTTTGATCCATAGGGGAATTTCCCTCAACAGTCTTTTGCATGCACCTTTCTTGAAAATTTCTTCCACCTATGAAAAAGATTTGTGATTCTCAACTACAAATTCACTGATGTATCGCACCAGAGTTGTATTAACCCAGAAATCAACCGATTACATGATCTGGTGATCCAATTGATGAAGTGTTGCGATCCTCTCTTTATCCCAAGTGCAGGTATTCTTGACGTTTTCTTGGAATTATGGAGCTTCTTGGAGCTGATCTATCCAATGAAATAGTTCTTCTGGGAATTTTACCAAGAATATCTGATACTGGTCACTTGATATTTCTGAGTAAAATACATAATCTCTTGTATCCTTCTTTCTTTTACCTTGCAACTCAGTTTCCTTCCATAGAAAGGCATCAAAATTTCATTCTGACCATTGCCGAATCTCATATCTATAGATCCGTGAAATAATTCTCCCCATAGGATCCCTTTTAAAACACAGGTCCCGACAATGGAACCATTTTGTTGTCTCAAAAGTGTTCATACCAAGGTCCTCTTACAGTTACCAACAAAAAGTACCAAAGTAGTCTTGAGCGCTGATATTTTCATCTTCCCGGAAGGGAAGAAGTCTCAACCAAGGTGCAACTGAGACAAGAAAGAGAGGGAAGGGTAAGGATAATACTTAGACATACCTCAGAGTTATCAAGATTCATATTAGTCTTGTGCAAGATAGATTAAACCTGTAGTATTTCTAGACATTTCCTAACTAAGAATAAAGATACAGAGTTGTGTCGTCATTCATAAGGAAACAATTTAATTATGCCAGACATAAAAGATAATACATAGCAACATTCAATGCATTCAGAAGACTCAATACACAAGATATATTCAAAATTTGGGCTTCCAATTATATTAACATATCAGGTTCTTCTCACAACTCGATTCTCATACACAAGTAATCAGAGGATGCTCCTCAACGGATATGAGACAATGTTACAACCTCTTGATCCTCTACATCTAGATTTATACAAAACTCTGATACACATATAGTTTGGTTCTTACCCAGATCTCCAAAACTCAGCTATTCTAACAGTATGGACCATTACAACGGTGACTCTCGTCACAACATCAATAATAACAACAACAACAATAATAACAATCCCAAACCAACAACACTAGAAAAAATAACAACAACACTCCAACCCAACAACCATTTTACAATCATAACAGTCTCATATATATAATCTGATCTTTATGTTTGTTGGTTGAGAACCCGAGAGTTCTCTCTTCTTCTTGATCATGTTACAACTTCTTTCCTCAAAACTGATGTTGCATTGTACTTCCAACCACTTTCTATTTCTTTCCTTAGTCTGTTATCCAACTCCTCAGCAACTTGTGCAACTTATGTTCTCCAACAATGAAGCTGCAATATGACATGCACAACTTCTATTCATCAAAATGAAGGGCCCAACATGTTTGCCCCTTGTACTTGGTTTCTATTCTTCCCTTTTCACCAGTTATTGTTGGGTGGATTATGGGGATTTGTTGCATTCAACTATTAAAAATATTGAGCTTGTTGAATAGGTGAAGGTTGGATAGAATTTACCCCTGCTTTTTGTTGCCCATGTGTTTAGGCAACAGGTTGAGGGGGACCAGGGAAGGGGTAGTAAGGGTTACTCTAAGGAGGCCTGTATTGGTTGTATGAAGTGGAAGTGCACCCCATAGGGTTTGGATTATATGCTGAGGAAGGTAAAGGTACCACTTGTTGTACGGGTACTAGGTGAATGGGGGGGTAGGTACTAGTGTTTCCATGATGGAGGGGGGGGTACCATGAATGGTAGTTGATGTGGTGGGGGAGGGTAGTACGGGGTTCCCCAATATGGTGGTTGGTAAGTATTGGCCCCAAACGTGGGTACTAATTGAGTGTGTGGGTGAGCATGGGCCATGGACCCAATCAACCCATCGGATGCGTGTGATGTTCTAGGTTTGTCTTGACCAATTTTTTTTTTTTTCAATTTCGTGTGATGCACCTGAATGCTTCAACTCACCTTGAAGTGGTGCATATTGTGTAAAATTAATAAGGAGCATTGTTGTCAGTGTGTCTCATATATGTACACACCATTTCCATTCAAGCAAGAGCACTACAATAAATTATTAAAAAACAAAGTGAGGCATCCTTCATAATGCCCTAAAACCGATGCACATTAGGCTTCTAACTGCACTGACACATCTCACTTCATTAACCGCACCTCTATCTCAACGATATATAAAATTTATCATAGCGGTGCACCCAGTTTAACCAACAACATTAGGGCATACAAAAAACATAAATCACTAGTGTGTTAATGTTCAAACACACCACCATACTTTATAATAAAAATACAAGCACCGAATAAATTGCACCAATGTTGAATATTATGCATCGATGCACCTAACTATCATTAGGTGCACCCTGGTAGGGTAAATAAAAAAACTTGCCAAATCGATTTTCATTTTTACAGTACATCCCATGCTTCCAAACTCTCAAGAAAGCATCGATGCTCACCTTTCTTCCTAAGACACCCTATTTTCAGTGCTCTACATTGACTTGGATATCTCCATTAGTGGATTCCACACATTTCCTAATTTTGGAAATTACAATGAATTTTCATTTCCTCTCAACGGTGAATCCATGCCTCCCTGAGATAGAAGAAACCAGGTAAATTATTTATTACCTTCCTATTTTCATTCTCAGCTGATCAAAATTAGAATTTAGCTTGAAATTTGACAATTTTTTCAATTTCACATAGTGTGCTTGAATGCTTTGGCTCACCTCGAAGTGGTGTGTACTATGTAAAATTTGTTTTGAGCATTGTTTCTGGTGTGTCTCATATATATGTACACATTGATGTCATTCAAGAAATATCACCATGAAAAATTGTAAAAAAAAATTGTTGCGTTCTTCATAATGCCTTGAAACTGACGCACAATGGGCTTATACCTGCACCAATAAATTTCACTTCATTAACCTCACTGCTAGCTCAAATATATATAAAATTTAACATAGCCATGCACCTAGTTTAACCAACTGAACCAGGGTGGGACCGAAACATAACACACTAGGGAATCAATGTTAAAATGCATCGTCGTACATTATAATAAAAAATACATGCATCAAATAAATCACACCAGTGTCATTTAACATTACACACTGGTACAATTCACTTAACTAACAACACTGCTAACATAATGATTTATAAAATTTAATGTAGCAATGAAACCATTTTAATCCAATGCACCGATACTATATACAAAAATGCACTGACACATATATTGCCTGAATTTTCATGGCAGGGCATCTCATTGGATGCCTCATTCCCAATGCTCTATCCTTTACAATTCACCATGGTACAAAATGCTAGTACTCCACTATCATAGTGTTACAAATGCGTTAATAGTAACACATCGCACTGCTTCAACTGAAATAATGAAGTTTAGCTTAGTTGTGCCCATTAGTCCAATAAACACATCAGTGTCATAAAGATATTAACACTGGGGAAAATTTTGAATAACCAATTAGAGTTATGTGAGTTAGTAGGTGCACCATTTCAATCCATGGTGGTATGTAAATAGATGTTGTGTATTGGTACATAAATGTTAAACATATGCACCAAGACATTTTTTGAAAAATAAACAACGTGATTCATCTTCTATAAGGCCCATTAGCGATGCATTAGTAACACAACTCACTAGTAGAAAATATGTTGATGCTCTGGTAGACATGGTGCACTAGGGATTTTGGTTTAGAAATGGGCACTGTGGATTTTCATGCTATAAATTTTAGCATTGTGGTGTCTCTTTGTTAACAAAATGAATTGGTGTTGTTAAAAGCACTTAATTGACGCAGTTAAAAGCACTAAGTCGGTGCGGATCATTCTATGGGATGCGCCCATTAGTGGTGTTTTTTTATTGAGATAACACACCTTCCTCGGGGTATATGTTATGTTGGTGGCACACTAGTTGATTTTAAATATGTTTTGCAAAAAAAAAAAAGGATTTTTTTAAATACACATCATTTATATGTATTTTTTTTATAATTTCAATTTATTTGATTTGTATATATGTGCCTAAAAATATTTTTATGTGAATCATAAATGATGATGATGAGAGCAGGAGGAGGCAGAGTGTCGACAGGTTGAGAAACACACATTTGTGTGTGAGTGGGAGACCATGGAGAGCGATAGGTAGTTGTTCCCTCGCCCTCTTTCACAACAAAAACAAGACCTTTTCATGGATATTGGCCTCGTGAAGTTTTATCAAGAGGGTAAATCCCTTAGGGGGAAATCTTCATTGTTACAAAAATTGATCTATCATTGGGATCATGTGAGATAGATGTTCAAGGTCAGTCTCAATATGTGGTATCATCCCACAGAGGAGGATGTCTATTTCATCACTGGGTTGTCTAGAAAGGGGGGTGTATTTTCCCCATTTCCTTGCGCTACCACCAGATCTTGTAAGAGAGACACAACTGACATATGTGAAGAGATATTCCAGTCCACATTTTATTTTATCTTCAAAGTTCTAGGTTCGTGGTGGTCAACTATGGATAGGTTCATTTTAGAGACATGGTGTTAGGTGCATGTGTCATTATATCGTCATTTTCACAGTATAGCTATGATGGGAGGCACATTAGATGTTCTATGTTGTATTATGTAGATAGTTTATTGAATGATCCTTGATTTATTAGGTGGGAATATGTTTTCTTGAGACCATTTTGTGATGCATTAGATCACTATCGCATTTTTTTGTTTGGGACGAGATTCTTCCCATTTGCATATGAGTTGTATACACTATTTTTTGAGAGGGTTCATGTCACTCAACCATAGGTACCTTTCTTTCATTCTAGTATTATTTTTTATGCATGTATGCACATGTGGGGGAAGTTGATGTCCAAGAGGGGCCAGTCCAAGTTTCCCACTACTTCAGTGGGAAATGAGGTATTTGATTTATTGTCTAGTGAGGATGATTCTGTTCTCGATATTGTAGAGTACCATATGCGGGGATATATTGGAGAGAATGTCCAAATATCCGATTTATAGAAAAGGAGAAATAAGATGAGAGAGGTAATATTATCATTATGGTTTGATCAATCTATTTGCATATTTTTACCTCTTATTTAATGCACATGTATTTTATTGTAACATTTTGTTTCAATTATCTTATTATTATTATCTATTATTTTTCATATATTGACACATACGTTGGGGATGCACCTCCAACGTAAGGGTGAGGTGATGGAGGAGGAAGAGGACCAACCACCAATAGTACAAAGACCCCACATGCCACACATACCAAATATGAGAGTATGGCTAGAGGTGGCTAATGAGATATGTCATGTCATGACTAGTCACAGAGTGGTACCTACACTCCCTAGAGACATATTACAGGTAGATGATATCTCTACCACATGGAGGAAGTTACTTCATGACATGATGATGTCAATGCATCATATTTTTGGTGCCATTAACCTCATCGATACATTGAGGTGGTTCTCATGATCCCACTACATCTATCTCATAAACAAAGCCATCCACATCCTCTACTTCACCACATGGTCCTCCTCTTCCTCTTAGTTCTCCTCCACATGAGTCGGTTGTAGCATCTATCAATCCTCTTACTTCCCCCACCACATGTGTCTGAAACTAAATCCACATTTGATCCTCCTCCTCCTGTTTCCCCTCCACATGTGTCTAAAACTACATCCACATTTGATCCTCCTCCTCCTATTTCCCCTCCACATGTGTCAGAACCTGTATCTAGGTCTAATCCTCCTCCTCCACCCCCTTCTCCTCCACATGTGTCACCATATACTAGTGATCCCCCCCCCTCCTCCTCCTCTTGTGTCACCATCCATCGATAATTGTCTTTCTCCTAGTTCACATGTGTCATCATCCATTGGTTACCCTCATCCTCCTCTTCCTCCACATGTGTCACAAGTTTTTGATGCTTTGCACACTATGATCACATTGGGTATTTTTGCACATCTTCATGATATTGATATAGAGACACTTGATAGTGCACTTTTGTTGACATTTATTTTTGATATAATTGTTCTTGATAGAGGCTCTAACTCTAGTATCAGAGACACTGATGCACCTGGATATGGTGGTGGACCTAGCTAGTAGTGGTATTGATTGACATTTATATTGATTGTTTTATATTTGACTCGACTAGATCTATATATGGCATGTTTGTTGTAGAATTTGTTGAGATGTATGTTTGACATGTATATTCATATGTATATCACTCATGTATATTATGTTTTTATATAATGTCGTGCTTGTTTTTTTTGTTTGATTTATAAAATGTAATATGAGTATGCTAATGATGAACATTGTTAATGATTTATTTGTTTTTAAGTGAAATTTAATATGTATCACTCATTTAAATTTACATTTTTCATATAATGTTTAACTTTACTTTTATGAAAGCGTTTAATTTGGATTGTGATTGCAAAAATTTATAACCATTAATACCATATAATGTTTAACTGTTATTCAAGATGAATTGATTGTTATCCAACAAGATACAATATGTTGATTAAATGTGTTTAGAAACAAAAATACTTAAATATGATGAGTGACATGATTGTGATTTGAATATTTATGTTTTTTTCATATATTATAATAATAACATTATAACATAATCATTGACTAATAATAATGTTGATGATGTAATAATAATGTTATTTTAAAAATTTTTACTATTAAAAGATTACAAGATAAAGTTATAATATAATTATTTATAAAATCACAATTATTATATTTGATTAATATTTAGTGTTTCCAAAGTATTTATTAATTTATATTATCCAACTATTATAATATATGAAATTAATTCAATTAAATTTAAAATAATAAATATAGAGAATAATAATACATTTTGATCTATACACTTTAGATTAAATGGTTTCACAATTTTTTACTATGATACACACTTTATGAATCTTTTATTAAAAAATAATATCACCCAACATTTTATTATTAGTATTTTAAGAATTAGTAAAATTGACAAAGGTTTATATACTTTTAGATAAGTATGGATCATCAAATTTTTTCTTAATTTTGACTAGGCTATAGAAAAACACTTTTTTAGAAATTTCCATGTCCTTCCTATAGAATACACAAATAATGATTAATATAAGTTTATATGATTATAAAACTAAAGGATGGAGTGGAATAGGTGAAGGCCATGATAGTTGCACTAGTTAAGGTGGGGAATGCCATTAAAGTTGGTAATGCCAACACCACAAGTATTGTAGATGTTGCACATAGTTATTTTGTTGGAATTGTCCTTAGAAATTCCATGAAAGTAAGTATATATTTATTTTTCTTTTGATTTTCTTAAAGAATACAAATTTTGAGGTTTGACTATTTTTTAATATTTTAATATTTTGTTAAATAAAATATAATTTAAAATAAATATTTACTATTGTATGCCCCAAACTTTGTGATATCTCAATTAATGCTTAGTAATTCAAAGGTTAATGTAAACATATTCTAATACAATACAACATAAATTTGCTATAATAAACAATAAATATGACAATGAAAATATATCAAAACCACATCTTATGCTTGTAAGTATATTTAATGTATTTTCAATATGGTGGTTTTAAATGGTTGTTAACTTTTCATATCCAACATAATTATAAAATGAAGGGAAAAATACTAATTGTCCATTATAGATACCTATAATAAAATGACACATCCACAATATAAATGTCCAAAAAATAATTTAGAAATCAGTCTCCATTGTCATCACCTTGATTATTTTCCTCCCTTGGAAATGTAACATTGTTGTTATCAAATAGATGTTTAGATCTTGAATCATGTCTTAGTACAAATACCAATCCCCATCCAACACATTTGGGTAAAAAAACACTTGGTTGCAATGTTTTAGGAAAACATAAGGCTCCTTACTTTCAACCCACTTTTTTTTAGAGTTAATACATATTATCCCACTATCACAATCTTCCTTTACATTTCTTTGGTCAAAGGTATCCCACCACATGAAACAAAAAATAACACATTGAAATGATGAGAAGTCCACTTGCATGATATCTTGTACCTTTCCAATGTAACCTAACTTCCACTCTACAAGGTTTTCATCATGGTGGCTAGCACAACTAGATTGGTCAAACTCAACCTCCACTCCAAAATATTGTGTGATGTGGCCTTCATCAACATACTTAATGTGAAAATGATTTCCATATTCCCACAAAAATGGGAATAAATGCATCTGTCAAAATGCGAACAAAGAACAATGCCATATGTCTAATAAACGAAGAATTAATAAAAACATAATACGTGTTACAATTTAAATGTGCAATATTATAAATAGAACATGGTACTGAGAGAGGCTATTACATAGTTTTTGCACCCCCGATCCCTATGTTTAGTGCATCCATATCTTCTCCACATGGGTTACGACCAGACACCTCATATTTCTCTTGTATCTAGTAAACCACCCAATTGTTGGGACATTTTTTGGCATGTTTTATTTTAAATGATCATGATAAAGCATGTTTATACCGTTCAACCATATGAATACTTTCCTGTCACTGTCCCATTTCCTTATTTTCTCTTCATACAATGCAACCCATGGTTTCATTTCCTCTACATTGTAAAGATTGCATTTATTGATGGCATCCATTTCAAAATTCGTTGATGTATACAAAAATTCAAAAAAAATATCATGAGATCAAATATATATTATCAACTTAAAGAATGAATATATTGATGGCATCAAAATTTCTAAATTTTCTGATGTATAAAATAATTGAAAATAAATAGCATGGAATGAAATATATATTATCAACTTCAATGTAAACAATTTCTTTTTACTAAATTGACAAAATATAATCGACTTACTGTTTATCAAGCGCCTTTTTCAATTCGTTTCGAGTAGTTCTCTTTTCCTTTTGTCTTCATCTTGATGGTCGTCCCAAATGAATTCCCCTTTTGTGTCGTCAATTTTCTTGATGTAATCACTGTCATAATAGAATGACTCATATACTATGTACACCTATTCCATACAACCCTCCAGTTTTTTCCTTTGTTGAACAAACCCCTTCAATTTTTCCATGTACCTCTCTAAGAAGATCATCCAATGACATGAGGTAACCCTAGCTAATTCAACCTCATTAGGTAGGTGAATTAGAAGATGTATTTTTAAGTCCATAAAACTTGTGGGAAGTTCCTTCTCAAACATACAAACAATCTTAGCTATCTCTCGATGCCACTGTGGAATGCTAGCCATAAGAACCTCCCTTGATGTGATCCAACATACAAATGCAGATAATTTTTATATGGAACGTTGTAGGTCCTAGGGGAAGTCATGGTTCACTAAACCACACACAAGCAAAGGATGATGACACTACAAAATAGACACACACATCATTAATTTCCATAGAAATGTGAGTGCATAACATATTTTTACTAACTTTAGTATAGAAGAAGAATCATATATTCAACATACATACCCTTATAAGTTTAATATCATCATGTGATTTCAACCTCAACAATTTCCCATCTATATTGAAGCAACATTGTAGAGTCGACCCATACAAAGAAGGTGCCTTCACACCCAATATAACATACTTAACCATATAAAGATTATCTTTCTTCAAAATCCATGGGACGCCACCTTTTTCAAATGACCAAGAGGGACTAGCCTCTCCTCTTGTTTTCTTTCTTGGCCAATGTATCTTTTAAGTATTCGAAGCAATAAGATCTCTACTAACAACCAATGTGTCACTTTATTCCATGATATGTGCCTCCAAAAAGAAGATGAAACATTTTTGAATATATGCATGGGATATAGTAAGTGGCCAATCTTAAGATGCTCCCAACATTTCCTTTTCATCCCAATGGGAATTTTCTCAATATAGGTGTCAAAAAATTCAGGATCATCGAACATAGGTTGCCCATTTGAATCAAATGATTTTTCCATTTCCTTCTACTGCTTAGTGTCATATTCCCTATTACAATCTATCGATGTCATTATTTTAGGTCTCCAAGTTCTCTTTAGTTTACGATTGAAAGTAGATGCAACTCTTCTATAAGGTTGGTCTTATGGGAGGAATACCCTCAAATAGTCATACACTGGCTTTCGTAGGTCATTGGACTACCTATCCTTTATAAAAGGTCCACAACGTTTAGATCCATGATACCCTTGTGTTACAAGACATATGATTTTATTGTATACATAACATATTAGTGTCAAAATTATAGTTGCACCAATTGAAGTATGCTAAATAAAATTACATATAAAAAAAAATCGATGAACATGCTTGCTTGACAACATTCCTAGTCCTAGATAATCATGCGTGGTGTATTTACATATTTCATACAACATAAAATACCTCTCCATTGGGATGGGTATTGATGCATCACACACATGTATCCATTCCCATAATTTCTTAAATTCATCGATCAATGGTTGGAGGTAGACATCCATTCTCTTCACTTGTCTCCTACCTGGGACTGGAAGAGACAACATAAGATTTTCATTTTTCACGAAAAAACATGGGGGGATATTGTTATTGCTCACTACCACTAGCTAAACATAATAATTGGTGTTTTGGAGGGAATACGAGTTAACTCCATCCATAAATATTCTCAATAAGAGGCTCTGTGCTTCATCCTTGAAGTTACTGGGCCATATGTTCTCTATATGTTTCATGGATATTGAATCTATTGGATTCACATAACGTCTGGCTCACTTCTATGTGAGGCATGCAACCCCTGAAACATGGCTAATTGTTTGAAATGAAAGATCCTTTGAATCCTTGGAATTATAGGCATGTGCCTCAATATCTTATGAGGAGGACCAATTGCCTTACCCTTGTTTTTGTATTTATGGTACCTATCATGCCCACATTATGGACATATGTCCGTGTCCACTTATTCATTTATGTATATAATACAATCATTTGGACATGCATGGTATGATATGTACTCAACACCCAACATTTTTAGCATTTGCTTTGCCTCCACACATCTATCGGGAAAGCGATTATCACTCAAAAGTACCTTATCTTTGAGTAACTTGCAATTGGTGGACAATAGAAATTTTCACTGTCTCTAGGCATGAATAAAATCAACCCTTTTCTTCCTTCACTGTGTGACAATATTCCTTAAAAATTTAGAGGACTTAATGGTTAGTTACCTCAAAAGTGTCGAGAAACATGCATCTGACATACCATAAAATGATTTCAAGTTGTACAGTAGCATTGTTGTCCCTAGCTTGGTAGACCTTGCAAACCCCTGTACTAGACCAAATAGAGGGGTGGTGGAAGAAGATTTCAAGATTTTGTAGAAGGTATCTACAACATCAGAATCATCCCCTAATTCATTTTGTTGGAATTCATCTAACAACATTCCCTCCATTTCCTAGGTATCTGACAAGAAATCATCCATACCAACCTCTATAGCATTACCTTCATTCCCAACATGTGAAGAAATAGTGTTACTGTCGAGGTTTTGAATTGGTGACTCAAGACGTAGTGGGAATTGAATAGTTGGTTGTTTCAACAATTCTAGGTATGCTTCCTCTTTGATATTTTTTTTTTACTAAGAAGCAAGCTTGCAAATTGACATCATAGTGGGGTGCAACCGTAGATGGTGGATAGATCACTCATCATTAGAATCCTGATTGTAAAAAATTGAACATTACATTGATAATATTAGTAACACAATGCTTTTAATATGTTCAAACATTATACCAAACAATTATTATAAGTATGAACATTTTTTTCCCAATAATAAACATGAAACCAACCCCTTTATAAAACAAATGTTGAATTAAACAATACATTTACATTAGTTCTACTAAAAATCCAAAAACACAATTACTCAATCATCTTTTTCTTATGCCTTATGGGGTTATCTACATAAATGAGATCAAATTAATGGTGTAATATTGTTGACATAGGGTGGTTTTTGGAAAATGGCATGTTAGGATTGGTAGGGTAAATAAGTTTTCCATTTTCATAAAAAATCTACTTGCACTATCTTTCTCCTTAAAAGAGCTTGCAAAATTTTGGGACCATATGAATATCTTGAGCATATGAACTCGATCCTGCAGAATTCAATGAACAATTATTAAACTACACCTGCATACATAACATAAATTCAATGAGATAAATGAATTATTGATAAAATCTAGACATATTGCAATTGACATGAAATAACTTGAAGGAGTTCCAAAAATATGGAATGAGGCAATGCTGGAATCAGAAGAATTGGCCATTTTATATCATAATTCTTTTTTTCATGCATTTGAGCCAAAACCGCCATCTTGGGTAGATCATAAAACAATCTATCTTCAAAAATAACTTTGAATAACTTTTATAACTTGAAAACACACTTGAAAAATCATTGATTTTTTCTACAATATCATTTTTTTTCCACCCAACTATACAATAAATCTCAATTCGGATTTACAAAATCTAAAATAGTTACTCAATCCCTAAAAATATCCTCCTTGAACATAGAAAATCTGAATTTATGTTCTCTCTCTCTCTCTCTCTCTCTCTCTCTCTCTCTCTCTCTCTCTCTCTCGACCTATATCTTTCTCTTGTTGGCTCTCTCCCTCCCTCTCCTTCTCTCCCTATATCTCCCCCTTTCTCTTGCATCTATCCCTCTCTCCCCCTAATTATGTATCCCCCTCCCTCTCTCACTCAATGTATCCCCTTCCCTCTCTCCCTCTCCCCCATTGGTGTGCTTTATCATATAAAGACGCACTGGTGCGTATGTATAAACCAAACACACCAATGTGTTTAATTGATATGAGCATCGAATATTGACCTTTGTTATTGCCTCCACAAAGAAAAACCTCCAGAAAATTTAAATACAGATGTTTGCATTTGCATTGTGCAAATTTAACTGTCTTACGATGTGTGATTACTTACATACTGCCCCAATACAATATTAATTACACTTTGTATCAGTGCATTTCAAACTATATAATGCACCAAATGAAGCAAGTTAGAATAATAAAGCGTGATTTTTGTCAATACTTTGAACTTTATTACGAAAATAAATTGGTGCAGTATACATACCATACCGGTGTGCTACTCATGGCATAGTGCACTGAAAAACATTACTTTTGAAAAAAAAAATGACATGCTCATTTGTCATCAATGCGTCGAAATATACAATGAAAATATGAGCGAGAATTTGAGTTTTTGTGTTTATAAAGAAAACCCTATTCATTATTTTAATGTTTTCCAAAATTTAGAGAGGATATTTGTGCAATAGATATTTACCAATAAATATTTTTTAGTGGGTGGATTTTTTTGAAGATCCAAATTCGAGGGGGAGTACTATAGATCAATATAAATCTACAAAGGAGAAATTTTAGGTATATGATTTCATTCTATTAATCATCTTGATCATTCTCCCATTTGATCAAGTAATTTTTAGTGCATTCCCAAACAAACAAAAAAAGGTTTCATAGTTACCTTCAATATTGAAAGCCCTAATTTCCTCTATTCTTTAGCTTTCTCCTTCTATATTTCACAAGAATAACTTTTTTAAGAACAATTTTGTTGTAGTGTTTAGTTATTTATATATAAGCATTTCCTATCTGCTTCAATTGTTATCATTATGTAAATTTCCTTCGCTGAGGAGGAAAATCACAAAGGTAACCACAAACCAATTTGAGGCTGGAAGCTAGCCCTTCCAACTTAGAGGGGGCTCTTTCTCTTCAAATCAATCATTGAAAGGAATGATTTGGTATTTCTTCCAAAGGATAGATCTCTAAGGTAAAATTGAATTTCTAGATCTGTTGGTAATGTGGACAGAAAGTCCATTGGGCAATGGAGTCACTGAAAGGTCAGAAATCAATGAAGGCTTGATGGATACTAGGTGGATTGAAAAATGACTGATCGGAGGCAATATATAAAGCACTAATTTAGGCCAATTATATATCATTGTCTATAAAATATCATAGAGAAAACAAATAACCCCTTAGGGCATATAACAAATATGAATCCCAAGGTGATTATGGTAGAAAGACAACTGAAATTACATGCAACAGAGCATCAGATGCAGATGAATTATGATACATATAGTTCACATTAACATAAAGAAGAATCCATATCACATATATGTATCTAAACTGGAAGAAAAAGACTATAAGGTCACATGCATAAAATAACACAATCACATGTATCTCTGGAGTCAAATTTCAAGGACTTCTGATACAACAAATTTCATTAATATCAGAGATAATTACAAAATGTATTCAATAGTCTCTTCCTTACACACTTTCCAACCCTTTACTTTCATATCTTCATAGAATATATACAAAACATTCTTCCTATGCTGCCAAAATTCAAATTAAATTGTCATCCTATGATAATGATAATAATCACAATATATTTGGCTACAAAATATGAATAAACAACTAAGAATAAGGACTCAAAATTGACTCATTAATTTCACATAACAACCTAATGAAAATAGACCCTTATGTTCCTAATAGGTTTCTCTCGACCCTTGCATTAAATGTGGACAAGTTGGAACACCTTGTTGACTCATCCATGATGATTTGGAGGCGTTCTGGAAACTCTGTCATAGTTGCGCAACAACAACCTACAACAAAAACACAACACAATTTCACACCAACTTATTTTCTTGTAATTTGCTTGCTTTCCAGAACTGGATTGATTGATGGTGATGGTTGATGGTAACAACAAACTCAAAAATCATGGTAGGGTGCCCAAGAACCCTTTCTTTCCTTCAAAAATATGTTTTCCTCTCAAACCTTAAATCCTTGATACATGTAAACTACCATGAAGAGCTCACTTCACTTCCTGACTGGAAAATTCTTTAAGTTGATGCACTCAATGTTTATCTCATTTTCACTCTGATATTTCCCATTCCAAACTTTGACAAAGAACATCATATATCTGCTCCAAATTAGACTATTAAATTTGCACAGTGTAAAACATAGTGCTTGCAGATGCACAACAAATGAGAAAAAATTGGTTTGATTTAGGAAAGGGATATGTGTTTAAGGTGAATTTTGAGGTTTTTGGCTCATAATAAATGTTTTCCTTTCAAAATTCAACCAAGAATCTGAAACAACAAATGAAGAGTGTGGAAGTAAGGTCATTTGGAGCAACATCGTGAGCAACATCCCCTACAACCCGTGCGCAACAAGCTTGGATGGAATATTTGTAGAGTTGCAGGGAAACATAGAGGTATGCGAAGGGTTATTTTTCATGGAATATGAATATTTTGAATATAGAAACTAAATTAGTTCTCCAATCATACCTATCATATCATGTTGTACTCCAAAATCCAATTGCGCAACATTAGGCAGTTGTGCAGCAGCTTTTGCAACGTACTAATTAGATTGATGATGTCACGTGCCTCCAACATATTTGAGCTTATGAAATTCTTTAGACCATGAAAATACTGACTCTAAATGAATTGAATTGACCTCATGATATTTCATTATGACTATTTAGTAACAAGACAACCCATATCTTTGGCATCAAGGCCATATGTTTCATGAATCAAACTTTATTTTATAACCTTACTCAAAACAATTTATCAATTACAAACCAATTGAATTATGACCTAAGAGAAAAACTCCATGGTCTTTATGAGATCAAGGAATGACTTTAACCTATCATACATTTTAACTCAAACCCCAACAACCTATTTATAGGACACTAACAAGAATGAAACTACTCATTGCAGTAGATCCCAAACCATCTTGTAGTTGTCAATTGTTTTTTATTTAAATGCGTTTTCGGTGACCAATGAGCTATGCACATAGTAAGTGCACCGACATGTATTTATTTGTAAACAACACCACTTTATTTTAATTCAAAATATTATTAAAAAATCCTTTCACGGTTGACAGTGTGCATTTTACCTAAATATACACTGGGGCACATTGTTTACAAAGCATAATGTTGAGTTTAAAATGGAAACAATATTGTTTTTATATGGAAATCGCTATTTATGAAATTTGTTCACTGCTCGACGATGCATAATAAACAACACTTAGGAATTCATGCTTTTATTAATTCATAAAACACCAGCTGAATACAAAAATATGTAAAATGTTTTCAATTTCACGACACTGTTATACTATACCAGTGCGTATATGTATTTTTGACGCGAATGTGCATATAAATATTGTTGACGCTCCAGTTTGAACTATCTTAATATACACACCAAGATCTTATTTAAAAAAAACATAATTTTTAAATAATTTTTTTCCTAGGGAGTTTTTGAAAATTCTAAGGGACAAACAAGGGGAAAACCAAGACATGTTGGTAGGGATCTCCAAAAAAGTGTATAAGAAGATGTTAAAAGAAACAAACATAATTCATTGCAAAAGGGGCCATCTCAAATACAATGTGCATTAGATACATGTAATCGTTTATTTATTCTTTTATGTATATCAAATTTAAGTATTACATGAAATACTAATTTGCAATTGTTTTGTTGAAAAGAAGAAAAAACAAATAGAATCCATTCATCACATAAGACATGATAATGAGGAATAGAAGGGTTGATCACAAACTTTGTGAGTATTTATGTTTTCAGCCTTTCTTAATATTCATGTTTATTGTGATATTTATATTTAAATAATTAATTTACACTTGTCCATGTATGTTTTCTACTAGGTGCTAACATACAAAGAGGATCGAACCCATGAGTTGATAAACATTGGGTTAAGTATGGGTTGTGAGTATATGTTGAAGAATGAAAGTTTAATTGAAAAATTTGTAAGTAGCTATGTTGTTTAGCTTCCCTTGTTTTATAATTAATATATATATATATATATTGATTGTGCTTTGTCATGTTGTACTAAACATGCAAGAAACAAAGTATGGAATGCAAACATCATAGGAGATTTTGAGAGAATTCATGAAGCATGGCTTCAAAAGAATGTGTATTGTTTATGAAATACTTGGTGCTAAGGTATGTTTTTTTTATTTATGCAATCATGAATATTCTACTATATAGATAAATGTAGATATTCTTATTACAATTTATTACTATGTTTGTAGATGGAAGATGAAGGGAAAGAACATAAAAAAAAATCCTCTCAAGAAAATGTTATGTTAAAAAACCAAAGTACAATATCACCTACAAATGATGAAGAAATGAGGCATGCACATAGCTCAAGCAATGCCAACAATTCAACTGATGAATGGAAATCAATATAACTGAATGTTGCTGCAAGTTGTATGTTTTGGAATATTTGTCTCTGAAAATCACATATTTTGTTTAATGTATTTGACATACTGTCCCAATTGCATGAGGACATGTTACCAATAGGTGTAACAATTGCAAATTGGTTTGAAATTTGATAATTGTACTGGACCTTTACGCTTTCCCTTTTTGTATGACAACGAGTCTCTTATTCATATATAATAAAATGGGTTTTTTATTTCATTGCATTGTCGAATGTTGTAAAATGTTATTTTCCCAAATAATTAATATGTGGATGATTTACATTGTTACAAATAACATAGGTTTAATTGGTTGGATAACACATTAATATAATCATTATATCAAAATGCAATAACATAAATATAAGAAAAAATTTATTATAAAAAAATATTTGATTTTGAAATAATTAATTGAAGATTTGTAAAAAAATTGAATTAAAATATATACATATTAGTGCACTGTATTCTTTTGAACTCACTAGAAAATGAGTTCCATAATATAGACATCAGTGCATTTTGAGGCGTGATATGCATCGTTACATATTAATTATAATAACACATTGGTACGCACTATTGAGAAAACACATTGTTTCCTAAACGATATAACATACAATAATATTTATCGTTTCAAAATGGTACGATGCTCATGTTTGAAATATAAACGAGGGCACAAAAAGCAATTTTTGTACCAGTGCGTTATGTTTGCTATATGGACTGAGAGTCTAAATTTTATTTATGCATTGGTTCCTTTACTATAGTATACACACCAATGCATACTAAAAATAATGGTGCTGACATCTCACCTCGAATATTCAAAATTTCACTACCCTTCGATGCACATGATAAAAAAAATATCGGTATGTACTAATTACACAAGAACATGGGAACATGATATATTAAATGCACCAGGTCTCAGGATAACATGATCGCATCAGGGATAAATATAACTTAAACGTACAAAAACAAATCCTAAATCACATCGGTGTGTCATATGAAAACAATGTGGAAACGATGTGTAGTAATTATAAGAACATCAGTGCTCTTCATATGATGAAAAAGGAGAAATCGATGCGTAATAGGTATAAACACACCAAGTTTTTTTTTTGTTGTATTAAGATCGAGGCGTTTTTATTATATTGATTTACTAGTGCATTTTATTATAGTAATGAGTTGGTGTGTGTATTTCAATATTGCACCGGTGAGATTTGACAAGAACAACACCAAAAAAAAAACCTCCACCCACCCAAATTTTTCCAGTTATATGGAACATCTGCTAAAACCTACACAACCAATAAAGGAGGTTGTTGCGGAGTTTTTTTTGAAAATTTTGCCAAATTTCGTAACACTAAAAACCTTCACAAAAACCTCTGCTATAGGGTGTTCTCCTTGTAGTGTGATCATGATTTTGGTATCTCTCTTGAAGTTACTTGAATTTCCATCTATTGGAAATGTTTAACAGGTAGCATATGATTGTCATTGATGGCAAGTACAGCAATGAAGATGGCATGAATATAGGAAGAATGTAACAGACGGGCACCAGAAGTATATTGGGAAGAAGCTGCAGAGCAACCTCGATAAGATCAGAAGAGATAGTGTAGAGGATGTTTGGTATGTTTTACAGGCAGCGTAAGCTTGTCATTGATGGCAAGTACAAAATTAATGATGGCTTGAGTACAACACTGATGATCAACAGGCAAATAGAAGATAAGTCCAGGAAGATTGAATGATCGAAGGCAACGCTGGCAAGTACAATAGTGATGATGTCTTGAGTACAAAAATGATGATCAACAGGCAAAGAGAAGATAAGTCCAGGAAGATCGAATGATCAAAGGCAAAGAAACATTGACAAAATGATCGAAGGCCCGAGAAGCATTTCTAATCATTGGATCCCATCCAAAATTACTGACAGCATGAGGGCCGTCATATCTGAATAAAGACAAGAAGAGCGCACTCAAGAGGAGGATAGATCTCAGGCATCAGATCTAAGTGCAGGGTCCGACCACCATTGGATCGAGGAAAACCTGCACGATCTTTAAAAGTGCAAGGAGTAGAGGGCTCACAAATCTCGAAAGCAGGAGGACTGTCCATCTCAGGGGGTTATGTGGACCATTGATCCAACTCACGTCAGCAAACCACGTCAGCTAGAAACACGTGGCACAACCAGGTAATGACAAGTGTCAGACTGATTCAACATGCCAAGCACATGTAAGTCACAAATCAGGGTGACATGTGGCAGTTATTTAACACATGTGATGTCAGCAGACTTACACCATGTCGAAGTTTCGAGGATCACGTGTTGGAGATGTCAAAGAAACAATGCAATAGGAATCCCGATTTCACGATATGCAAAATCGCAACTTAAATCGCAGTCGTTGAATCAAGATCAAATCTGGACCATTGATTCCAGTCCATGTTGGAGTTTTGAGGATCGAGTATTGAAGTTGTCAAAGAACATTCACCACAGGAATCCCGATTTCGCGATATGTGAAATCGCGATGTAATCTGAGTCGTCAGATCAAGCTTTGATCTGGACCGTTGATTCCAATCTGTGTCGGAGTTTCAGGGATCACAACATGGAGTGGAAAGTAAACAATGCAACAAGAATGACGATTTCACGATATGAGAAATTGCGATTCAATCGCAACCGTTGAATCAAGCTCTGATCCGGACTGTTGAATCCCACGCCATTTCGGGGTATCAGGGATCGCGACTTGGAGAGTCGAGATGTCTCATCTCCAGACTCACGAAATGAAAAATCACGAAAGCACCTTATGCATAAGGCTATGGTTATAGCCCATGGTCACGAGAAGGGAAGGATTCAGTCATGATAAGCTCCATTTCGGAGTTTTGGAGATTGCGACTTGGAAATTCAAGATGCATCAACTGCAGATCCATGAAATGCGAATTCGTGAAAAGTGATTTTAGCATAGGCGCTTGGTTATGACCATAGTCATAATGGGGAATGAGATAGTGCAGAAAAGTTTTGTATCAAAGCTTTGGAGATCGCAACTTTAAGTGTCAAGACACTTGGGCATAGGAATGCCAAAATTCCAAAACTCGATTTAAAGGCAAGATTAATAAATTTCATCCAACGACACTGATAAATTTGAAGGAGATCGGAGGGATACTGATGCACGACGCAGTGAAATTGCCAGAAACCATTGATGATGTTTGCTAGAGAATTCGAAGAGACCTCTGTGTGATCTCCAGAGGATATGAAGAGTCTCCAAGCTTCATCTAGTGAAGGAAGACTATTCTGATAAGGGATTGACAGATGGATGAGTGTTGAAGTCTGTAACTGAAATAGAGAAGGTGAGATTGACTATCACATAAAAGACGAAGAGTCTAAAACTGCCAGAGAGGCTGAGGAATCTCAGTACAACATACAATGATGATGAATGCGTGGGAAAACCGCCAGAGAAGTTGAAGAATTACCATGATGATTAGGCAGAGCACTTGAGAGGTTGAGGATATTGGCGCGGAGTCATCATGTAGAGGCATTGCGAATATTGCATGCACAAAGACAACAAAGACTATAAGAATGTCAAACAAAGAAGAGACAAGGGTTGTCACTATGTATGAGAATCAAGGGTGTGCAAGGAGGCAAAGTGCAGGAACAAAAATGCACAGTAGAGGAATGGTGCATTGAAGGGATATGGTGCAAAGAGCATAAAAGGCTGAAGAACAGAAAGTGCAAGGGGCGTGCAGAAGACACTGATGCAGACAGGGCAGAGCAGTGTAACAGAATAGTGACAAGGTTGGTAAGCCATTGAATAAATCTATATCACTGTAATAAGTTTGAGTAACAAAGAATTTACATTTTAGGGTGGAAGGGAGGTGCTAGGGAGGACTGTTGTCCTCATAGGTTCAAGTGGGTGCTTGAACACAGGGAGTTGTAGCTTCCATCTGGTTGCATCTAGAGAAATCAGGGTGGCAAGGTGGTGCAAGGGAGAACTCTTGTTCTCTGTTATACAGGTTGGTGCCTATATGATTGGAAGTTGGTGCTTCCATCCAGTTGGTGCTGGAAACACTCAGGGAGTTGGTGCTTCCTTCTAGTTGGTGCTAGAGAAAACAGGGAGTTGGTACTTCCTTCTAGTTGGTGCTAGAGAAACTAGGGAGTTGGTGCTTCCTTCTAGTTGGTGTTAGAGAAACCAGGGAGTTGGTGCTTCCTTCTAGTGGGTGCTAGAGAAAACAGAGAGTTGGTGCTCTCAGCAAGTTGCAGTTTGCAAAACAGAGGTTGTAGCCTCATTATGAGTTGGTGCTCATATGTATGATAATGTAAATAATGTAACTATTACTTATCATATAAAGAAAAATAGGTTTTTACCCTGTATGGGTTTCCTCGGGAAATATTTGTCTTTGTGTTTCTCTTATATGTGACTAATGCTGAATGTGCCATTGTTTATTTCCCTGCATTAATGTGATCATCATTCAGTGTTTCTGCAAAGAGTTTAAAAGAAGCATAATTGTTTAAGCACGGCAACAACTGATTCACCCCCCTCTCAGTTGTCCAACAATTGGTATCAGAGCCAGCCCCTTCTATCTAAGGGTAGATCCTAGAGCTTAAACATGAAAAGACATGAAGGGACTTTAGTCACTAGGCCTCCTCTATTTGATGGAATGAATTTTACCTTCTGGAAGGTTAGAATGAGAACATGCCTAATGGCCTTAGGAACTGATGTATGGGATGTAGTAGAGACTATATACATAAAGCCTGTTGTGCTAGCTTCGAAGGATGATAAGTTAGAATTTATCTTTAATGCTAAGGGAATGAATGCTATCTTGAATGGACTTGCAGAAGCCGAGTTTGTGAAGGTGATGCATCTTCAAACTACTAAAGAAATGTGGGACAAACTCATTAACATCTATGAAGGTAATGAGAAGGTGAAAGATGCCAAGCTTCAAACCTACAGAGTACAGTTTGAAAAGCTACATATGAAATAAGATGAAACTATTGGAAAAAACTTTCTGAGAGTAGAAGAAATGGTAAATGCAATGAAGGCACTTGGTGAAACAATTGGGGAACCTTCTTTAGTTCATAAAATCTCGAGATCTCTCCCAGATAGGTTCAACCCGAAGGTCTCTACTATAGAATAACTTAATTATCTAAAAACTTGTCTTTTGATCAACTTCTAGGAACGTTGACTGCATATGAGATGAGGATAGTTACAGATAAACCCACCTCTAGAGAAGCATCATTTAAAGCAAATAAGAATGAAGATTCTGAGCCTAATGAAATTGAAGCAAAATTCGTGAGAAGACTAAAGAAAGGATCAGGCAAGTACCAAGGTAAGCTGCCCTTCAAATGTTTCAATTATGGTAGGATAGGTCATTTTGCAAATAAATGTCCCCACAAAGGAAAGGATCAGACTTGTGATGATGGGGAGAAATAGAAACATAGAAATTTATTTAAAGAGAATAACTTTAAGAAGAAAAGTCTTTGTGCAAACAATGAAGATGATCCTTCAGATGATGAAGACAATGATTCATCTATTGAAGATAAACTAAATGACTTCATACTTATGGCCAAAGAGGACTATGAAAATATTGAAAGCATAGGCAGTGATGAGAATGATGAAGAAGCTGTGCTTGATATGGAAGGAGAACTGATCAGTGCACTGGAAGAGATTGACAGACTAAGAATTAAGAACAGAAAGAAAAAACAATTGTTGATGCAGTTTGAGAAAGACAGTAAACAACTTGATGAAGACTTTGCCCTACTAAAAGTGGAATTAGAAGAGGCAAAGAAAATTGAAGATATTCTGAAATGACAGTTATCAGAAAAGAAGGCTAGATGTGAAGCTTTAGAACAAGAAGTAGTGAAAACTAGGAAAGAGATGGAGAAATTTCAAGCCTTGTACAATCAGAATCTGTCAAGTATCAAAGCCTCAGAAGAATTAACTCTCATTCTAAATCAGCAAAGGAATCCAAAGTTGAAAGTTGGCCTGGGCTATGAAGAATGATCAAGTAGTGGTCAGCCAAGAAACAAAGAACCCATCAAGTTTGCCAAATCTTCAACCAATGACAACAACAAACCTGCAGAAACAAAGGAAGACAATCAGCCACATAAGACAATTAAAGGAAAAAGTGCCAGGACTAAATCTATAGAACAAAGAAATAATGCACTCCCTGCTCAAAGACATCATCAACATGAAAGAAATCGATTTGCTCAAAGAAGACAACCATTTTCCAGGTACAAAGAAATTTTCTATGGATATTGTTTCTATTGTTCTAACTTTGGTCACAAAGATGTAAATTGCTCCTTAAGACTTAGACATAAGCAATTAAGATTTCAAAGGAATAAATATTTGCCTCAACAAAGAATGAGGTCAACGAGTAGACAATGTTGCAACAACAACTTTGACCTATTGAACAATGAGTTTGAATGCTATA
>ML787926.1:357131-390888 GCA_009831015.1 Picea engelmannii | reverse complement strand
AATTCACTCAGTTCAAGTCAAAAGTGTGACAGAGGCAGTGAAGAGGTGCTCACATCCAAAGAGTGTAAGGTAAATGTAAACTCAGGACAAATGGTGAATAAAAGTATAAGGACAAACAATAATGTTGATGTAGAATCCTCCCCCGCAAGTAAAGAAGAAGATTCAGATACAATAAAAGAATGCTCAGTTAGCATTTATCCCATGAAAGAAGTAGGAGAAGAACCATGTCATAAACAGGAAGAAGAAGTCTTGAAGGTTGAGAAGGAAGACACCCAAATCAAGTTCATGAGTAGATCCATGACTCTGGACAAGGTCTTGGATAGCCAGAGATCACCCAATGACAAATCCGATATTGGACTCAACAAGGTAGAAATCAGTGCTCCTAAGAAACCTAATATAGGTCCTTCATTTGTGAGAAAGAAAAGTAGGCGTAAGAGTGGGTGTAGCAGTTTTCTCTTGTGATTGAATATGGACATAAAAGCCCTGGATTGAATGCATCATGGAAGAAAAATGAAAATTGCAGTAATAGAGATTGATGAGATTCAGTGGGGATATCCAAGGGCTATTTAAAAGGTACAAGTTACAATTGCACAGAGTTCAAGTAGGACAACAACATTTTGATGTACAATATGATACACATGACATCCTGTAGAGACAACAAGAGGAAAGATCTTGTCAAGGAAAGTTAACCTTTTGGGAACAAAAGGGGAAAATAGTCAGAAGCAGAGAGATAACAGTGACATGGGGGAGTCATCCACTCATGAGAAGATTGATAAAGGAGTCTGAGTAAGAGAGGTGAGCAATTTTGAATTTTCCACAGAGGATACAATGGAAGCTAAAGATGAATAGATCCAAGAATCAGAAAGAGAAGACTCTGGTTTAGACACAAATATTCTACAGGCCTCAAATGAGAGAGTCCATCCCGTCAAGGGGAGTTTGCATTGATTTAATATCTGATACCTTCTAAAATACTGCAACAGCTCAGGGGGAGCATGTTCTCTTTGACATTGATGTCAAAGGGGGAGAAAATAATCTGGGTGCCTTTGTTGGCATCAATGCCAAAGGGGGAGATTGTTGGAAATGTTTAACAGGTAGCATATGATTGTTGTTGATGGCAAGTACAATAATGAAGATGGCATGAATACAGGAAGAATGTAACAGATGGGCACCAGAAGTATTTTGGGAAGAAGCTATAGAGAAACCTCGATAAGATCAGAAGAGATAGTAAAGAGGATGTTTGGTATGTTTTACAGGAAGCATAAGCTTGTCATTGATGGAAAGTACAACAGTAATGATGGCTTGAGTACAACACCGATGATCAACAGGAAAATGGAAGATAAGTCCAGGAAGATCGAATGATCGAAGGCAACGCTGGCAAGTACAATAGTGATGATGGCTTCAGTACAACAACGATGATCAATAGGAAAAGAGAAGATAAGTCCAGGAAGATCGAATGATTGAAGGCAATGCAACATTGAAAAAATCATCGAAGGCCCGAGAAGCATTTCTGATCATTGGATCCCATCCAAAATTCCCGACAGCATGAGGGCTGTCAGATCTAAATAAAGACAAGAAGAGCATGCTCAAGAGGAGGATAGATCTCAGGCATCAGATCTGAGCGCAGGGTCCAACCACCGTTGGATCGAGGAAAACCTGCACGATCTTTAAAAGTGCAAGGAGTAGAGGGCTCACAAATCCCGAAAGCAGGAGGACCGTCCATCTCAGGGGGTTATGTGGACCGTCGATCCGACTCACGTTAGCAAACCACGTCAGCTAGGAACACGTGGCACAACCAGGTAATGACAAGTGTCAGACTGATTCAACATGCCAAGCACATGTAAGTCACGAATCAGGGTGACACATGGCAGTTATTTAACACATGTGACGTCAGCAGACTTACACCATGTCGGAGTTTTGAGGATCGTGTGTTGGAGATGTCAAAGAAACAATGCAACAAGAATCCCTATTTCATGATATGAAAAATTGCGACTTAAATCACAGCCGTTGAATCAAGATCAAATCTGGACCGTTGATTCCAGTCCATGTCGGAGTTTCGAGGATCGAGTGTTGAAGTTGTCAAAGAAAATTCACCACAGGAATCCTGATTTCGCGATATGCGAAATTGCGATGTAATCTGAGCCGTCAGATCAAGCTTTGATCTGGACCATTGATTCTAGTCCGTGTCGGAGTTTCGGGGATCACAAAATGTTGTGGAAAGTAAACAATGCAACACGAATGACGATTTTGCGATATGCGAAATTGTGATTCAATTGCAGCTGTTGAATCAAGCTCTGATCAGGACCATTGAATCCCACACCATTTCGGGGTATCAGGGATCGCGACTTGGAGAGTCGAGATGTCTCATCTCCAGACTCACAAAATGCGAAATCGCGAAAGCGCCTTATGCATAAGGCTGTGGTTACAGCCCATGGTCACGAGAAGGGAAGGAGTCAGTCCAGATAAGCTCCATTTCAGAGTTTTGGAGATCGCGACTTGGAAAGTCGAGATGCATCATCTGCATATCCACGAAACGTGAATTTGCGAAAAGCGCTTTTAGCATAGGCACTTGGTTATGACCATAGTCATAATGGGGAAGGAGCTAGTGCAGAAAAGTTCTGTATCGAAGCTTCTGAGATCGTGACTTGAAGTGTTAAGACACTTGGGCATAGCAATGTCGAAATGTCGAAACCCGATTTAAAGGCAAGATTAATAAAGTTCATCCAACGACGTAGATAAACCTGAAGGAGATCAGAGGGCTACTGATGCACGACGCAGTGAAACTGCTAGAAACCATTGATGACGTCTGATAGAGAATTCGAAGAGACCTCTGTGTGATCACCAGAGGAGATGAAGAGTCTCCAAGCTTCATCCAGTGAAGGAAGACTATTCTTAGAAGGGATTGACAGATGGATGAGTGTTGAAGTATGTAACTGAAATAGAGAAGGTGAGCTCGACTGTCACAGAAAAGATGAAGAGTCTCAAACTGCCAGAGAGGCTAAGGAATCTCAGTACAACATACAATGATGATGAACGCGTGGGAAAACCGCCAGAGAAGCTGAAGAGTTACCATGATGATCAGGCAGAGCACTCGAGAGGTGGAGGATATTGGCGCGGAGTCAGCATGCAGAGGCATTGCAAATATTACATGCATAAAGACAACAGAGACTATAAGAATGCCGAACAAAGAAGAGACAAGGGTTGTCGCTGTGTAGGAGAATCAAGGGTGTGCAAGGAGGCAGAGTGAAGGAACAAAAATGCACAGTAGAGGAATGGTGCATTGAAGGGATATGGCACAGAGAGCATAAAAGGCTGAAGAACAGAAAGTGCAAGGGGCGTGCAAAAGACACTGATGCAGACAGGGCAGAGCAGTGTAACAGAACAACGACAAGGCTGGTAAGCCATTGAATAACTCTATATCGCTGTAATAAGTTTGAGTAACAAAGAATTTACATTTCAGGGTGGAAGGGAGGTGCTAGGGAGGATTGTTGTCCTCATAGGTTCAAGTGGGTGCTTGAACACAGGGAGTTATAGCTTCCATCTGGTTGCAGCCAGAGAAACCAGGGTGGCAGGGTGGTGCAATGGAGAACTCTTGTTCTCTGTTATACAGGTTGGTGCTTGTATGATTGGAAGTTGGTGCTTCCATCCAGTTGGTGCTGGAAATACTCAGGGAGTTGGTGCTTCCTTCTAGTTGGTGCTATAGAAACCAGGGAGTTGGTACTTCCTTCTAGTTGGTGCCAGAGAAACCAGGGAGTTGGTGCTTCCTTCTAGTTGGTGCTAGAGAAACCAGGGAGTTGGTACTTCCTTCTAATGGGTGCTAGAGAAAACAGAGAGTTGGTGCTCTCAGAAAGTTGCAGTTTGCAAAACAAAGGTTGTAGCCTCATTATGAGTTGGTGCTCATATGTATGATAATGTAAAGAATGTAACTATTACTTATCATATAAAGAAAAAGAGGTTTTTACCCTGTATGGGTTTCCTTGGGAAATATCTGTCTCTGTGTTTCTCTTATATGTGATTGATGATGAATGTGCCATTGTTTATTTCCCTGCATTAATGTGATGATCATTCAATGTTTCTGCAAAGAGTTTAAAAGAAGCATAATTGTTTAAGCACGCTAACAACTGATTCACCCCCCGCCTCTCAGTTGTCCAACACCATCCAAATATGATTCTTTGTGTGATTCATTACCCTTTCCTCCTTTCCTTTAATTACTTTCTAATTCCCATTGAGGCTAGTTGAATGAAATATATGATCAACCTTTCCAAATTCCCATTGATGCAAAAAATAGCCTTTTCCAAAAATACCAAATCTTAAATAGAAATCACATCATTGGCACAAAACACAAATCACCAAATGGATCAATCAAAGTGCCTCATGTAGCCATGAATCCAAGGACTCAATCAATGGGTGCAAACTACCTATGAATAGGAGCAATAATGTGTGGTAAAATTAATGTTGGTAAAATATTGAAGAAAATATTGATATCCTTGAGCAACAATATCACCATTGACAACAATACATGCACAACCATCATAATGAAGGAGACCTTCTTCCTTTTCTTTGGATGATGGCTATTATAGGGTCTTTATGTTGAGTGCTTCGGGAAAATTATTCATAAATCAAGGGCATAAAGGACTTTTATCCCGAGGGATTGTGTAGCTTCATGAAAATTGGCACAACGCTTTAGATTTAGATTCAATTAGACATTTGGACTATGATTTTGTTTTCCCAGGTATGCAATTATTGTTTAGCATGAAATGTCATGTGGTCAGTGTTGGATATATACATGATTTATATGTCAATTATGGATTATAATGAAAACTTTTTCATCTTTGACATAAAAAATATCTCATCTCATTAATGTGTCCGCCTTTTTGTTCTGAGGGAGAAAAACTGCATGTATTGGTCTACATATCATCACATGATAGAGAAGAAAAACACATTTTTACACCTTTTAATTTTGGTGTAGTAACAAGCAAACATGGGTTTTTTAAGCATAAATTTTTCAAAAGAAAAACAATCTTGAACCTAAGTTAGAGTCTACTTCTTATGAGGGGAATACATATGACATAGGTAAGGATAATCGAGTTGATGTTTTAGAAGAGAGAGTTACATCTACCTCAAAATATCAATCATATAGTGGAGGGGACCTCTCTACCAATGAATGTATCCTCAACATGGAAGACCACAAGAAAATGATTTCCATTTTATTGGAAAGTTTCAGAATTTCACATTTTTTTGTCAGAATTGCTAGAGTAAATGAACCTCTTTGGGGTAAAAAATGCAATTAATCACTTGTGATTTTCTTTGGAATTGGTAGACGGGAAGGACGTAGTGGATGGATTAGAAATGAAAAAGTTGTTTGAGATGAATATGTTCTTGTTTGCTATAATAAAAGGGGGGGATTTTGATCCTAGTTGTTGGGAATTTGGTTGTCATTGATGTCAACCTTGATAAATAGGTGAAGTATCATTGATTGATTGGTTTGAGAAGAATTTTCAATATTGGACATATTGTTATGAAGGTGACTTGAATTTCAAGCATTGTTAATATTGGACATAATGTTATGAAATTTGGACATAATGTTATGAAGGTCACTTGAATATCAAGCATTGTGATGCAGGAGCATCGCCAACACATCAAGCGAGCCAATGTAGAAGCGGAGGACAGTTGGACAAGAAGCACACATTTTTGAAAAGTCTTTGGGATTATTGCGCAAATCTTAAATGAGTCATTTAAGAGATGGCGCACTTCTATTGTAATGGACCTTGAGCAGATAGCTCTCATCCTTAGGTAGATGAGGCATTTAAGATAGTTAATGCTGGTAGATAGAATATTTAATTCTAGATTTGATAGCTTTAGAGTCCAAGAGGGAAAACGGATATAGACACCCTCATTGTATCATTGTAACATTAGTAACAGGAGAAAGAAGAATCGAGAGCAGAGGAGAATAGCAAAGAACTGTAGAAGAACACCCATGTTTAGATCTTGAATTAATAGAAGAAGTTGATTCAGATTCATGGCTGTTGTGTTATTCTCTGTGTATGTGTGTTGAATGCTCTGCTTATGAACATTTCCTCCTATTAGGAATTGTTGTTATGCCGTGCGTATGATTTCATGTGTTAAGATAGAAGTCTGAGAGGAAGTGAATGAGTTACAATCGTTTCTCTATTTGAGCAAGGATTCCTGCAAGGAGTGCAGTTGAAGTCGTCCGCAAGAGAGTGCATTGACAGAAGGCTCAGAGAGATATCTTTTGTTCTCATTCGTCGTGAAGGTGCAATTAGGCATCGAGCCGTGAAAGGAGTGTGTAGGCTAAGGAAGGAGAGTATCAGTCGTGAAACTGAGCAGAAGCTTTGGAGGACTACTGCTACGGCATACGCAGAATCAAAGGAAGATCGAACAGTTGAAGTGTTTGCAGGTTTGCCACAAGGAGTGGGTTCGAAGAACCTCGTTGAGGTTGAATATGTTTAGCAAAGCTCAGGAAGGATAGGCCTCTGAGTCGCTGAAGATCAGCGTAGATAAGTGTGATTCGAAGTCAGGGAGAAGTGTCGCAGGTTGGTGAAGCGGCGAAGGGATCTGGTGGAGAGATACACTTTTCTCATCTCGTGGGTTATACAAGGAAGAACGGACAGTCGAAATCCTCTGAGGAGATTTCGTGAAGTTCCAAGGATCGTTAGATCTTGTAGAGGTGAAAGGAGGTTACGACGAGAAGATTTAGAAGAGGTTGAAGTAGCGAGAAGATAGGAGCCGTCCATCTGAGGAGGATAGGTGGCAAAGATCAGTGATCTCACGAACTTGGGAGTTCGCAGGTTGAAAACCCAAGTATTGGGTACTCCAAGTCATGAGTGGTGAAGTGGCAAGAAGGCTAAGAACCGTCCATCTGGAGAGAACAGGTGGCAGAGATCGGTGATCTCGTGAACTCGGGAGTTCGCAGGGTGAACACCCAAGTATTAGGTGCTAAAATTCGCGAGACGCGAGGTCATGAAGCAGCGAAGTGGCGAGAGGCTGTGAGCTGTCCATATGGAGAGGAAAGATGTTAGAGATCGAGAGATCTCGCGAAATCGGGAGTTCGCAGGATGAGAACCCAAGTATTGGGTATTCAAAGTCGCGAGGACGTGAGAAGTGAGAAGAGGATAGCCGTTGGATCCGTGTCACAGGAGGACCATTAGATCCGCACATGGGATCGTGTCTTGAGATCTCGCAAGAAAAGGATTGAGAGTTTGGCCACAGGGATTGCAAGGTTGCGAGAGGCGATATCCTGACAGCTGGAGGCAGTGTGGGCCATAGCGAAGTGCGAGTGGAATACAGGTGGCACGAAAACCCTCGGGATCTCATTGCAAGAAATCCTGAAGTATTGGTGTTAGGGTTCGTGAGTCGCGAAGTGCCGAGAGCATAAGGTGGGACCCGTGTGATCGACGGGTGGACACACGTTGCCTGGGGTAGAAGTCAACACTCCGTTGAATTCTTGCATCTCGGGGATTCGCAGAATAGAAGGGTAAAGGCTCGACAGTTCAACCTGTGAGTTGGCGAGGTTGCGAGGTTGTGAGTAGCGAAATCCCTCAGGGAAAATTCAGTGAGTTGACTGACCATCGGGTCTCAGGGATTCGAGAACCTAGTGTTCAACCTTTGAACTCACGAAGTCATGAGTTCCGATTCCCCGATAAATCAGGGAAGGGGCATCGCACGAGAGACTGTGGGAGCAGATTTCCCGATAGGGAAATAGAAGAACCTTGGGGTTCTTCGGGCTGAGAAAGAATAAGATCCTGCGAGTAGACGTGCCCGTGGTTGGTGCGCCTGCGTCACATTGTCAATATTGGACACAATTTTATGAAGGTCACTTGAATGTCAAGACATGTCAATATTGGACATAATGTTATGAAGGTGACTTGAATATCAATAGAAATATAATATTGACTAATATATTGTATGATCTTGATACACTCATCCTATATTGTATAAGGTTGAGATTGTGTCATTAACATCCATGCACAAAAGAAGAAATTGTGAAGAAACTGTCCAAATAAAAGGGGTAAATGGATAATCCAATATGGATCCATACAAATAACAAATAAAGAAGTTAATAAGACATGGTTAATTAAAAGTGATTCAAAAAATATCAATGGAAGAAGAGTTCAGGGATGAGACATAATGTCAATGGTGGATGTTTGGTGAGGAAGCATTGACACCATCGAGTCACAAGTCGAGTCGATTTAAACAACAATAAGGTTGACTATATGGAAGTCGATCGACTGCAAGACGAGTTGACCAACTGCAAGCCTGCAAAATGATGGAAGTTGGAGAAGACAAGTTGATTGATTTCAAGGTGAGTCGAAGACAAGTCAACCAATTGAAGGAAAATTGAGTCGGTAAATACAAGTCGACAAAAGCAAGTAGAAATGACCAAAGTCAAATTTCTCAAGTCAGTTTTATTCCAAGTTGAGTCAGTCCAATAAATAAGTAACCTAAAGGTCTAAGTCAAAGAAAGCTTAAATACAAGTCGGATCAAGGGTAAAGCAAGATGGGTCGACTAGAATTGAAATACTCAATTCGAAATTTCTTGTAGTTGAGTCAACCAAAAATATGTTTGTTGGTCAAATGAGAAAGAAAATACGGAAAAGGGTGAGACCAAGTCAAATCTTTAGTGACTAGTAGCTGAGAGGGAACCAATTTTAATATAACCATCAATAAAAATGTTTACAAGTTGAGTTTAAATAATCACCAACAAAGGAGATATGTGTGATTTAGACATTCACAAAAAGGTAATATGTACTGAAGTCGATCTGGCATCCGATGATGAGAGGAAATCTGGGAAAGTTTCCTTCAAAGAACCCTAGGAAAATTTCCCACGTGTTAAATAATTGGGCATGTTTGGAAAACACCCCATGTCGTATAATTTTAAAATTAAATTCCATCACTCTAGAATATTCATACAAAAATCGTTGTCTAAATTGTTGTACGGAAATTGATTAATAAAAGTTACCATTTGTGTTAATTAAATGAAGGGATGCAATATTTTATTCCAAAAGGACACATTGTTTCAAAGTGGCACCCTTTGGAGGAATATCTAAGTAAAGGTATATGAAGGGAATATAGTGTCTTGGTGGATATATATATATATATATATATATATATATATATAGTGGATTGAATGAAATTTCATTCTTTCGGGTTGGTGTCTATTTACAAGTTGAGTCTTGTCATGAGAATTGGATTCCCCACATCTCAGTTGGATCTGAGATCAGTAAGTTGGGTTTTGTATCAGAGAGTTGGAAATCTCATATTTAGTTAAAGTTGAATATATTAAATTATTGACTTTTTTTGTATTCATTCAAGTTAAATAAATAACCTCGGATGGGATGATAGCGCGTTCCACGGGTCCATATAGGAATTTCGTGCCTGCCATCTTGCCTCAACCCATGTGATGACACCTGTTTCTCCCTTATTCCTTTATTATCCCCTCATTCCTGCTACAAAATTTCACTTCACCGCACCCTTAACTAACTACTCCAGTGTGCTCAAAGCTAGCCTCTCATCCTTGCTCTGGTGCTGGTACAAGGTCCAATCCTCCTATGATCATACACCTTTAATCCCCTGTGTTCTTCTTATGGAGACACCTATTCCTCTTTTTGGTTCCTATCGCCCTCCTCTTCCAACAAATTTGGCTCTCAATCGCCCCCTCCAGTGATTACCTAGTTCATTTTGTTCATATCTCCACCCTACCTCTTATTAGTAGGGCCATGCCTCACCAACGAGGGAAGCCAAAGAGAGGTGTTCTCTGGTACCAAAATCATGAGGCCATGGCCAATCAACACCCTCCCTCCTTCGCCCCTGCGCTTAGCTCCTTGCCTCCATCCTCAACTCAGTCCTCACCATACCAAACCAACATTCCACCTCTATCCTCACCTTGGGCATGTCATGTCAAATAGCTTGACCTCCAAGGGAACTCTCTCGGATTTTCTCCTGGACTGATCCTCAAACTGGCCTTGACCTCCCAGTCAGTGGTGGCATGTCCCTCCTACCCACCACTCTACGCTCCTTTGCCACCCCCATCTTCAGCCTCTATGCCTTTGATGGAATATGGTAACATGCACTCGAAATAACTTTGTGTGGAGGTGTCTCATAACCAGGAGCAGCTCCAACAGGACTATGTTTCATCCCTGGGCCTCCGGGATTCAATTTAAATTCTCCTGGACTTGGTCTTCGTGGTCCTACGGGAAATTGATGACCTTTGGTTTAGACTGGATCACTTGGAATGGTTAGCTACACAAATTGAATCTATGCTATCAACTCTCCTCCATTCCTTGCATCCTTCAAACTCAGGCCTTAACACCCCAACATCTCCAGGGGTGGTTCTTGTTCCAGAATTCCAGGGGAAGGATCAACAGTTCCTGTTTGGATAAGAACAAATGACCGTGGACAAGCACGACACCATGCATGGTACATGAGAAGTGAAAACTGACAGCATGCACACCCACCAGACATTGTGACAGTCAGAAGGTGTATAGGTGTATGCGTGCATTCTTTCTTTTGACAATTGTCAGTAGTTTCTGGAATGTTCGGTTTAGGCTGGGGGCATTTGGTAATGTCTTTTCTATGTGTCTGTTAGTTGATAGGCCTGACTTGGGTCATTATAATAGTTTTTTGATATACAGTTTAATATTCAGTTTAAATTCTTGGATAGGTCGAATAGGTTTCCCCACGGGGTGACTCCAGCGAATATGTTTAATTTTCCATATCATATCTAGTCTGTCTATGAGTCTGAGTTGGTTTTCTTTCGATGAAACTCAAAAATCCAACAAATTGAACTCAAGATGATATTGTAATTGTTTTTCATGACAGGTAATACATAGATCTTACTTACAAAAAAAGGGTTAAATAAATAAAATAATGACATTTTATCTACTTCATACAATTTTTAGTATACATATTTATCAATAATTAATTGAATTGCATATATCTTATTCAGTTAATTTAGTTAATCTACGAACGTGTGAAAAAGTAGCCAAAAGTTCCTGACACTAATTCATCTCCCTCTCAGTGGCAGTGTGCATTTCAACAATTGGTATCAAAAAAAGGTCTCTTCAAGGAAAAACAGTCTAATCATTGGAAGGAATATCCTACTAAACAAACAAATGGATGAACAAATGACTCTCTCCATAAATGAATCTCCTTTATTTGATGGAACATACTACTCTTCATGGAGGGAAATAATGAAAATATATCTAAAGTCAAGAGGATCTAGAGTTTGGGACTCAGTAGTAAGTAAGCCTTGGTACTTAACTACCTCAACAAACAAATCCAAAACTGCAAAAGAAGCAAAGAGAAACAATTCAACAGAATTAAAATCAATCCAGAATGGACTATCAGACTGAATCAAAGAAAATATAGGGCATCGCACCTCTGCTAAAGTATCATGGCTCCAACTAGAGAGTTCTTATCATACTAAATTACAAAACAAAAAAAAAAGACAATACCATCAAGTAATTTATGCAATCCCTGGTTATCAATAAATAAGACAACTCAAACAAGGAATTGATGCAATCTCTAGTCATCAATGAAGAAGACAAATCCATCAAGGAATTGATGCATACCTCAGTAATCACTGAAGAAAAAATATTGAATCTTAAGACTGATTTTATAGCTGCATTAGAAGAGATTTGTATGGAACTGTGAAATGGTATATATATTGAATTTTCTATGGAGGCTCTTGACAATATTGAATACAAAACTATGTGCACTCTAGAAGAGTTAGAGAAAATTCAAAAGAAAGATACATTTCTACCACAACAATTAGATCAATCTAACAATGATGAAGAGAAAGAAAAAAATATTCAACTAGAAGATAAAGAAGAAGAGATCAATAGATTAAATAATAAATTTGTTAATCTAACAAAAGGAATGAACGAGTTCAAGGCATATGATAAACTCAACAAATGCACAAAAGAATTATAATAAACAAAAGAAATGGTCAAAAATCTAAAGACTCGACATAAAGAAGCTAAAGAAAGTGAAGAAACCCTAAAGATCCAATTGACTAAAAAGGAAGAATCATGCCACATGTTGGAATTAGAAGTCATCAACCTCAAAAGGATTCAACTAGAAAATAAGGAAGAAATCAAAAGATTTAAGACTAAAGTTGTTGATATAACAAAAGAAATAGAAGGGTTGAATACATATGACAAAACCAATAAATGCACATAAGTTTTGGATGAGACAAAAGAAATAGTCATTAATCTAAAGACTCAACTTGAAGAAGCTAAGGAAATAGAAGAAGACTTGAAGATCCACTTGACTAAAAAGGAAGAAACATGTCACATGTTGGAATTGGAAGTTATCAACCTCAAAAGGAAGAATGAAAAGACAAAATCAACCATCCTGGATAAGATCTGGAATAGTCAAAGACCAACCGATGAAAAAACTAGTCTTGGGCACAATAACAAAGAAGAAGGTGGCAAGTGGAAAACCATTCACAAACATGATAAAGGATTATCCTCCTCAAAAGGAAAAAGTGCAATCACAAACCAAATACAAGCCATGAAATTTATTAAAGGAGGAAGCTATAAAACTAAAAAGCAAGAAACATATCAAAAGACAAACTTATCATATCACAACAAACTCGGGTATGGAAACACCTTCAATGGTTGTTTCTTTTCTTGTAAAAACTTTAGTCACAAAGCATTGGAATGCAAGAGTCTTGAAAAGAAAAATTTAGGAAGGTCTAATAACTTAATGAGATGTTGGAGATGCAATTATGTTGGGCACACAACAATTTTTTTTCATACCATGAGATGCTACAACTGTGATACGTTTGGGCACAAATCCCAAGACCGAAGGAAATCAAGAAGACAACACATGAAAAATAATCCATACAAGTCAGGAAGGAAATCTAATGAAATTTGGAAGAAAATAAGAGAGGATAAATATCAAAGGACAAATGTAGAAAATAAAATTTCATCAAATAGAGTGCCTTATGGAAAGATATGGAGAAGAAAATCTTAAGAAGAAACCAACAAAGATGATGAAGATATTGCACCTAAAAATGAAGAAATTGATAACAATAAACTGATGGATGAAACTCATAATAAGGAATTTGAAATTCATAGCTTTGCATAGGAAGAGGAACAATCTCAAGGAAGAATAATTTCTAAATAAGAAGATGAAGAAGATTATGGTTCACAAAACATTGGTGATGATGATGAACTCTCAAAACTAAATTAGTATGTAGAATAGTGTAATGAACAAAACAAGTAATATCTAAAGAATAAAGCAACAAAAAAGAGTTCAAAATATATAAAGACAAAGTATGAACAAACAAAAGTTATTAATGATATGAAAGAACAGTAAAGATCTCTTGGAATCAAAGAACTAAAGAATATCAAGAAGAAGAAGAAATAGATCAAGAAGATCAGTAAGCTTCATACCCTTGTTCATTATGACAAAGGAGAAGATAGTAAAAACATATTTGAACACAAAAATCCCAAGAGATTGAGATAACAACTAACACATTTACAGGGGAGAAAAATAGTAAAAGTTTTATTTCCATTTTCATTGATGTCAAAAGAGGAGAGATAAATAATAAAAACAAAGTCCAAAATAAATGGGACAAAGACAGGGGGAGCATCACCTCAGGGGAGAATCACCTCAGGGGGAGAATCACCTCAGGGGGAACATTATCTCAGGGGGATAACATAAATATTCCCTTGGTCATATTTGTGAAAGAGGGAGAGACAAAGAGTAAAACAAAGTCAACTCAAAGGACTCAAAATACATAATACATCTCACAAGGGAATTAAGATTGTTTTACTAAGGTTTCCATCTATAAGAAAGGGGGATATTGTTGGAAATTTGGTTGTCATGGATGTCAACATTGATAAATAGGTGAAGTATCATTTATTTATCGGTTTGAGAAGTGATCCAAGTGGATATTGGTGGCCACCCACCTATTCCAACTGGATCATCTTGAGAGTTTTTAGTTCAACACGTTTCTCTATAATGATGAAATTTCTTTGTAATTATGGGTTTTTCACTTTTGGGGTTGTCATGAATTCCTAAAAAACATCCAAGTGGATATTGGTAGCCTCCCACCTATTCCAACTGGATTATTTTGGTAGTTTTCATGTCAGTACATCTTTATGTACTTCCAAGGCCATTTTGGGGCTCTAAACAATGTTTTTTTGGCTTGCCATAGTCAAACTATAAATGGAGTTATATTTTTATGGCATAATGTGTATTTCTCAAAAATATATTTCCAACAGACTATCACATGCCTAAAATAGAAGGCATATGAAAACATTACGACCCCGAGAACTTGAGGTACCAACTTATCCATCAGGGCCCACATAACTTTTGGTGTTTCATCTCCTAGGGTTAGGTTTTTGGATGTCTAGGGTTTTGGAATTCATGAATAATGTTAAAAATTCCTCTGGAGCCTCATTGTAATCATTATTCTTAGATGAATTCATGTAGCAGCCACATCTCTTCTTAGAGATAGCTACCACCATTTAATCAAGTTGTTTTCAGTTCAACAATTTTACAGTTTCAACCTATTTTCTTTATTTAATAGAAGTTATTCTTCACTGGATATCGATTGTTGTATTCAATCTGTTATTTATTTCATTACTCTCATAAATTATAATCATGAAACATTGTCATTATTGGACATATTGTTATGAAGGCGACTTGAATGTCAAGCATTGTTAAGATTGGACATAATGTTATGAAGGTGACTTGAATATCAATAGAAATATAATATTGACTAATATATTGTATTAGCTTGATACACTCATTGTAACGTCTCGCTCTATTGAGAACACTATTATTGACTTATTCTTTGAGGACACTTGTTTGCAAGTGATCCGACTATGGTACTCTGTGATTTCATTTAGATTATGGGTTATATATTATGATGTTGAGGTGTTATGGCTCATTGATTATATTTATGTATATATATTAACATATGATTTTGACGAGTCATCCTGAGTGTGCATGACACATGAAAGGTAAAGGATGATGATGACATCAATGGATTCCCTTGGAATCCAGATTGAGTCAGGGAGTGGATTATATCTATTGAGTATTTCATTTCATGAACATATGTTATATGATTGACTTTAGTATGATTTATGTCTATGAAATTATTGATAGTTTTTTTGTCAGTGGATGCAGGCTTGATGATGCTTGCTAATCCGACTCACATAAGGAGTAAAGGGGCCATGCACAGAAACTAAACATTGAGGGAGAGGTGTGGAAACATCCCTGTCACATCCTACTAGCACTCCCACCATGATCTGAACTATAGGTTAACGATTACCCAGTTTAAAAGGTCCATTATTCCATGAGGGAATAATGAGACAGTCATTGGAAAAGATTTCTAAGGAGCATGTAATAAGGCAGAGTCCTTATTCCTTCGAAGCCCTTAGTCTCTCACAAGGTCAACTAAGTGGAGTGTTGAATCCAAGGGTCGGAAAAATTCCAAAAAAAGTTTAAGGTGAGTGGCACCCTTGGAGCATAGAGGTGTGTCTTGAAGGGCATGCCATGTAATTTAAAACTTGAAGTCAATAGATCTAGGTGGCCTAGAAAGCATTGAAATAATTAGACTGTGTTGGATTAACTAATTAATTAAAAATTAGATTGTTAATTGAAAAGTCTAACAAGAGTAAAAGCCTAAGTCTAATAATTGGCCTAAGTCTAAGTTTGATTAGGGAACTATCTAAAATATTAAAATTGGGATAAATCTAATACTAGGAAAAAGGTGGTAAAAATCTAAAGATTGGATGGAATGCACATGTGTGCATGAATTTAATAAAAATGATTTTTTAAATAGAAATAAATAATAACTTGAGAGGTTGGGTGTACATAGAATATAATCTAGAGTCAAACTACACTAGTCTAACTAAAAGAAGATTCCCAATCCAACTCTAACTAAGATCTAGTTAGGAGACACTCCTTAAATGAGATTTCGGGGAACAAAGGGACACCTAGGAGTGAAAATAGGAACACATTGAGGAATGTGAGGGAATTTGACCCTTTTTAAATAAAATAAAATTGGTAAATACTGGTTTAACTTGGGGAGAATGTGAAAAGTGTGTGAGCGAATAATCCAAATTAAATTAACAAAAAATTTAATTATCTGTGCATGAGGACATGTGTCAGTGAAAAAATTTCTATAAAAACAAATAAGGTAGAAGGGAAAAGGGTCTGATTTTCTGAGCATTGTTATGCTGCCAAATGTTTATTGGATTATGTTTTAGTTGTGAGAGTTGGGATACCAATCTTGTAAAAAGAGTGGAAGCTCTTCCTTGCGAGGGAAATTCTTGGAGAAATTATTGTTGGTTTCTTGTGTGTGGACCCTTTGTGGCTCGAGGGGATAAGGGGGAAGAAGAGTACCCATAACATTGGTTGGGAGGTACTGGTGAAGTCTTTGTGATTAGAAAGAGAAGGAAGGGAAGGAGTGCAATACTTCAAGGGCATCTTCATTACATCACTTGCATTGGTCCTGGTATTTTATATTCTAAATTTATTTGTAGCACTGGTGTAGTAGTATGTTGGACAGATAGGGTCACTGTAGAATGATTGGAAAAATTGAATGCCAATTGTTACATTTGTTGTCAACGAATATTAGTTTAGAGTTTGTTATTCTAAATTACAATTGTTTCCAATCGGATAATAATTACAATGTTTATATTTTAAATTTTCAATGTAATTCCAGATGTTTTCCTCTCTCTAAATTGGGGTGGCTTGACCCTCATAGTGAAATTCGAATTTATATTATGAATGGTATATGTTCTAAATTTGTATTTTATCTATAATTAAAGTTTGAATGATCAGAGTTTTAGTTGAGATTATTTAAGAATTTAACCATGTATTGTTCGTTGGTAAACCAATGAGTTAGTTCTGAAATTTATCACGAGTTTCTTTGTTGAATTTCGTTTTAATTCCAAATAAATTTATTTGATGGGATATCTGTCGAATTGTATTCTAGATCCGAACTTCGTATCATAAATTTCTATTAAAACTTATGACCTTTTATTTTTTTGGAGTGGTGGATCCCCGTTGAAATTTTGTTTAATCTGAATTTATTGTGTATTCCTTGTTGATTGTTGATAAATATGAAGTCATTAGTAGCATGGAGTCTCTGTATATTTTATATTCTAAACCCAAAATATTTTGGATCTTGGTATGCCATTTAATTGTTTTCAGGAGTTTTTACTTACTTCTAATATTTGGCGTTACCCCCTTCCACATTGAAAAATTTATGCATGTGACCACGTGCTAGAACCTAGCGCTGGCCAAAAGGGCACAATTCAAAGCTTCAGGACTCTGGTGCTCTGGAGGTTTTTAAACTTCAACACTCCTGTTCACCCAGAGTGTTAACTAGAAAAATTAGGTCATAAGCGAAGTTGACTGACAGATGTAGGTTAACCCTAACCTTCCATCTTCCTTCGTTAAATTTTAAGAACTTAGTCAGACGATTAACGAAGATTCCCTCACGCGAGAATCTACAGTAGAGATCCACTTTGGAAGTCCAGGCTTTGGGGTTTTTCTTCGCTTTCACAACCTTAGACTGTTTCACCTGAATCATCAAACCGCCAAAGGGATTGGAGATTTGAAGAATTACACTCCATTGTAGACCAACGGTTGTCATCCACTCCAGAATTAGGAACTCCAGAAGTTCTCACCTTTTTGGCAACAACGATTCTGTTTTTACAAACTATCGAACCTCCAAAGGAAGAAGGCTCAAAGATCTAATGGTCCTTAATCGATCGCTAGATATATGGTTGTCCTTCCCTCCGAGACTTCAGAAATTTGGGGTTATATTAATCCTTAGAAGTTATACCTTAAATTAGTTGGAGATCTGAATCCCAAATAACTCAGAGATATACAACTCACATCTTACCATCAAGTGATGGTCGTGATTTACTCTAGACTTCGGGACTCTAGGATTTAATTAACTTTTAATAACATGACTCTAATTTCGTCAGAGTATCAAATTACCGAACTTCCGAAGAGTGAGGGATCGAAGATCTAATGGTCCTCACTTGATCGCTAGATCTACAATTGACCTTTACTCCGGGACTTCAGAGCTTCGAAGTTTCTCATCTCTTAGACAGTTAGGACTCAAAATTTTTGAATCATTGAACTCTTGCGGATCCAATGGCTAGTATTCACTCACTGATCTATGGTGTAGTTTCACTTCACGACTTCGAGAGTTGGGACTCACTTAATATAAGTAATTCAGATCTGACAAAGTGACGAATATTGAAGGTGCCAGGGTTTAACAAGTGTGCTACTCTTGTCTGATTGGATGGATTCATGGATTCCAACTCCTCATGATAAGATCTTGTCCACTAATTCCTTCAAGGGATTTCAAACTCTATATTTCCTCACTTGAATCCTACACACGCTTTTTCTCTTGAGCTTTACCACTTATTGAAGTGAAATCCAATGCTCACTTGTGTATCTCTCCTGAGCTCTGGATTTTAATTGTTGTGTGTGAACTTTTATCCTTCCCTATGTAAGTTCACACTATCTCTCCTAATCTTCATTCTTCCAAAAATTAAGGCCTTCGCCCACCTTGAGTGGTCTGTATGCATCGATTGTTGTTTCTTCTGAAACTGGGCATTCAAAGGGTTCAACTACACACTTTTGGAGTTGGATCTAGAAGTGTTTTCATTGTGATACCCAAAAGAGAAACTTCAGGTTTCTTACATAAATTTTTAACTTATTCCCAGAACATAATTTCACTCGATTGCAGAATTTATTCATCACTTGATCCAGTTAGCTATTGGTGGCCACCCACCTATTCCAACTAGCTCCTCTTGTCTGTTTTTATTTCAACACGTTCTTCTGTACTTATTTGTAATTATGGTTTCTACAGTTCTGGGGCTTTCTGAATCCCTACACATCTTCCAGGTGGATATTGGTGGCCTCTCACCTAATCCAATTGGCTTATTTTGTATGTTTTCATGTCAGCACAGCTTACTGTACTTCCATGGCCATTTTGAAGGCCTAAACAATGTTTCTTTGGCTCTCCATAGTGAAAATGTAGACGAAGTCAGATTTTGACAAACAAATGTGTAGTTTTCTGAAATACCTTTCCAATGGGATATCACACACCTAAAATGGAGTTCGTATGCAAATGTTATGACCCTAGGAATTTGAGGTACCAACTTACCCATAGGGGCCCATATGAATTTTGATGTTTCATCTCCTAGGGTTATGTTTTTGGATGTCTAGGGTTTTTGAATTCAAGAGTAATATCAAAAATGCCTCCAGAGCCTCATTTTAATTCATTCTGCTTAGAGGGATGCACATAGAAGCCACATCTCTTCTCAGATATAGATACCACCATTGGAGCAAGTGTTTATGTTTTGTAGTTTTACAGTTTCAACCTCTTTCATTATTCAGTAGGAGATATTGTTCCCTGGATATATGTGTTATTCTTCATATCTTTGTGTTTATTGTATTTAGTCTTTTAATCATTTCGTTCCGCTCATAAATCTAGATCAGTGGTATTAGAGTGGTCTTCTCTTCATTTATTTTTCTTCGTGCATGTCCCCAACAAGATCTGGGTACAAGAAGTTGGGAGCCTGACAAAAACCCATGGGGGATGAAAAGAAAGATGATGGAGCAAGAGATCCTATTAAAATGTTGCTCGAGGAAGCCCTCACACAACAAATGAATTAAATGATGGACAACTTCGCATAGATCCTTTGATGACTACCCATAGGAGAAGAATCTTCATCAAGCGGCCATGCAACCCCATTCAATGTACATGTAAATTTTGATATTCCATTATTTGAAGGAATGATAGATGCGAATGCTATAGATAAATGGTTGAATCTACTCGAAGGGTATTTTTCAGTCCAAATTTTTTTCAATAGGGAAAATATCACTTTTGCACTCCTCAAGGTCATTCCCCATGTTAAAGATTGGTGGGATACTTACTCTGAGAAAAGGGCTGTAGAGGAATCTACAATTTTTATGGTGGCCCCTACATGGAACTCCTTCTCAGATGCCATTAAAGAACAATACTACCCTGTTGGAAACTATGAGGACTAGTACACTAGATGGACCACCCTACGTCAAGAAAGGGACCATACAGTACCATATTTCACCAATATTTTCCATACCCTGCACACCAAATTGAGTATAAAAGATTCTGAGCGTCATCTGGTGCTCAAATACCATGACTGTTTGCATAGATACATTCAAAATGAAATGGAGTTTCTGTACATCACCTCATTAGGCACAACTTATAGATACACTGTCAAGATCGAGTAGAAATTTAAGAAGAAAATGCAAGAGTTTGGATTTGCAAACCCCTCACAACCAAAGAAGGGAAAAGGCAACCCCAAACCACACAACAAGGGACCAAGTTGAGATGGCCACCCTCAGGACAACCAGTCCAAGATGCAACACAAGAAGGACAATGATAAGACGAATAAGGACAAAGGAAAATGGTGTGAGTACCATAAAAACCCTTGGCATAACACCGAATAATTCCACTCCAATAAGCCACTCATGGCTGAACTAAAGGCTTCTGAGTCAGAGGCCGATTTTGATTCTGAATCAAATCCTGAAGGAGGGAAGTGGATTATTGGTGTTGAACCCAGTTCCACTATCGTTACCACCAAATTTTGTCCAAATGAACCAGAAGAACCAGAGGAAGGGGAACACCTCTTTCACTCGCAGATGTGGGTAAAGGGGGATTTGCTTCATTTCAATGTCGATAGAGGTAGTCAGAAGAACCTGATTTCAAGAGAGGTCATCAAGCAACTAGAACTGCCAATGACACTGCACCTGCTGATCTGAAATCGGATCCAGAAGCCTAATAGGGCTTGAAAAATGCTCAAAAATGAAAGTGCTTGGAATGCGACAAAACCTGTTCCATTACGCCCGTCTCGTCTTCCTGATTCCAGTGTTATATTTACTTTGTCAAACAGAGTCCGTATGGAGAAGATATCGCGTTCTGTCCGAAAAGTCAAACAGGCAAAAAAGGGGATGACTGTACAGTCCGTACAGTCCACGTGTCATGTCTGTACAGCTGACGTGGCAATATCAGATTGTGACACGTGGAAGCCTGGGATGACGACACGTGGCAACACCGAGATGCAACATGTGGCATATCCGTACAGGGGACACGTGGCAACATCAGGGAGTGACACATGGCATGCAGAAATGGACGTTTGGATGTACGGTTGGGCCAATCCCGAGGTGACATGTGTCACCACTGCAAGGGTGACACGTGGCACAGGGTGATGTCATCGGATGACGTGGCAGGATGACACGACAAGTGATTGGGCAGTACGACAGAAACACGTGGCAGCACGACAGACTGACAGGTGGCAGTACAGATAGGTTGACGTGGCACACATGTGGGCCAATCGACAGATGGAGCGTGTCAATATCTGGTTGGTTGGTAGGGTGCCACGTGGCCCAGTCATGGGCTGACACGTGGCACCGTATTATTTGGTGTTGGTTAATGGTTATTAAAAATCTTGGTATGCCGCCGGGGGTTGAACCCACGACCTCCCGGTGGGAGAAAGGACTCGGAAAGCCGGGCTAGCCACGACGCCGGCTGGTGGTACTTGTAATGTAAACGGTGAATAATTTATTTAAGTTTAAGTAAAGGTTCAGCTGCCGGTAAAAAGGGTCGGGGCTTAGCCCCAACCCTTGGCGCCAACGAAAATACATACGACCATTCCAATGTGACCACGGCGGCGTATTGAACGGGGGCAGTTACAACGGCAGGCATGGTCCTATTCACATGCACGCAACCTCTGCCAAAGAACCGGGAGCCAACATAATATGTGCAGGGTGTTAATACATTTGGCCTGTGATTCCATGCGCTAAGCCATAGGACCGGGGCTGGAGCGAGACATGGGGCTAGCGCGTAGCCTATGGGCTTGCGCTTAGCCAGAAATAGCACCATATGACCACGAAAAGGGGCGCGCACCCAACATTTGGGGGCCTAGCGCCCAAAAATTTACTAAAGTGGGTTTTTTTTAAACAAATTTGGTTTTTTAATTTAATTATGCCTAATATTAGCAAATTTTCTCCATTTTTAGGGGATATTGGGCATTTTTGGAGGCCAGATTCTTGGAGGAAGTTGGGGATGTGAAACCAACTCCAAGGCTATATAAACCAGTCCTGTTTGAGGCCATGAACGGTCATTCAGAGCAGAGTTATGATGAAGGAAAGCCAAGCCAAAGTCAGTTTGATGCAGGGAAGCCTTTGAGGTGGAGACGCTGTTGGATCGTTTCTGGGAGCTTGGAGCATCAGTTTTGCATGTCGTTTTCTTCGCAGGGTTCTAGAGATCTGGGAGAACAAGACCAGATCAGTCTTGTAGCCATTTGGCATTGCAGGGATGTAATTTTGAGCACTTGAGCAGAAATAAAGAAGCCTCCCCCACAAAGAAAAGGCCCGGAGACGTAGGCAAAAGTTGTGCCGAACTCCGTTATCAACCTGCGTGTTTATGGTTTGCTGTTTATTATTCATTTCAGATCTGCATATGTGTATTTGACTATCATAATTCCTTCTTTTTCCTCATTCTTTCGCTAAATTCTCAAAATGGTTAATTAATACATGCAAGATTAAAACTCAACTATAGTCATTAAAAGATCCTACGGATCACCTGCAACCCTACACCATCGATTGGCTTCACCAAGGAAGAGATCTCAATGTTAAACAACCATGTCATCTTCCCTATGACATCAAGCCTTTCAAAGATGAGGTTCTGTGTGATATTCCTCCCCTTGAAGTTTGTGATGCTATTTTAGGAAAACAATATTTGTGGAAGTGTTATGTTGTGTATGAGTCTAGACCCTACAGTGTTATTATTACTTTGGGTAGGAAATTGTATAGAATACCAGAGGTAGCAGCGCCTACTGCTATTTCTTCAATCTCTGCTAAGCAATGTAGTAAGGTCATTCACAGACCAAGAAGTTCGTCTTCTTTGTGATCCGTGATCATAGTAAGCAGAAGGTCACCACCACATCATGGCCTCTACATAGAGCCTCTATTTGCAGCAAAAGAAATTAGATGAGATCGTGGAAGAATACAGAGATATCCTCTCCTCACTACAGGGGTACCGACACACTTCCAAGTCAAGCATCCAATTGATATGACCCCTGGCGCACCTCTACCTAATGGACCAGTCTATCATTTCTCGCTGATGGAAAATGACAAAATCATGCATCAGATCCAAGAGCTTCTTCAAAAGGGGCACATCAGACCCAACTCCTCCCCTTGTAGAATCCCGATTATACTAGTGCAGAAAAAGGACAGGACTTGGTGACTCTGCATTGATTACAGAGCCTTAAACAAAATCATAGTCAGGAACTGGTACTCCATTCCCAGGATTGATGACCTTCTTAACCAACTCAAGGGGGGAAAGTTATTCAACAAGATTGATCTAAATTTTGGCTACCACCAGGTTCCCATCAAACCAACTGATGTATGGAAGAGTACCTTCAAATTTAAAGAAGGTCTATTCGAATGGATAGTCATGCCCTTTGGCTTAACAAATGCACCAACCACTTTCATGAGGTTGATGGATGATTTATTGAGACCCTTCACCAACTCCTGTTTGGTGGTATATTTGGATGACATCGTCATCTTCAACAGAACGTGGGAGGATCACATGTGACATATTCAACAGGTTTTGAGCACTCTGTGGCAGCACAAGCTATATGCCAACTTGGAAAAATGCCCTTTTGGCATGAACAAGGTCTAATACTTTGGATACATTGTTGATGAGCATGGGGTACATGTTGATCCAACTAAGATTCAAGTCATCTGTGACTCACCAGCTCCAACCACACTGATCGAGCTTCAGAGATTCTTGGGACTAGCCAACTTCTACTGATGGTTCTTGTTGGGATTATCCCATATTGCATGGGCCCTTAGTGAGGTGACCAAGGGTGGTGGCAGGGCCAAGTTCATGTGGGGTAAGGAACAACAATGAGAATTCAATGATCTGAAGCATCTCTTGTGATCATCTCCAGTACTCTCCTTTCCCAATCTACAACAACCATTCGAGATTGATACTGATGCATTTGACTATGTTGTGGGAGTAGTTCTCACTGAACACGATCATCTGGTGGCATACCATAGTGAGACACTCTTAGATATTTTCCATAAATACCCCATATATGACAAGGAAATATATTCCATTGTACAATTCTGTCTTCAATGGAAACATTACATTGTAGGAAAGGAGACAATCCTACACACTAACCACAAGCCTCTTCAGTTCATATAGTGACGGGGGAAATTGTAGAATGACCACCATCAGAAGTGGTCCAACTACCTGCAACAATTCCATATCAACATCAAGTATAAGATAGGTATCTCAAACCATGTCGTTGACTTCCTTAGTCGACCTCTTGTGGCTCCACTCACCAATGTGCTCCATTCCTATGGACATGAAGCATCTGAGTGGCCCCAACTTTATCAGCAAGATCCAAACTTCGCCACAACCTATCAGCTCTTGGGTATAGGCATGAATGTCACTGATTTTCAAATTCATGATGAAATATTATGCCACCTGGGCCATATCTGTGTTCTTACAAGAAAGCGTGCAAATTTTATTTGGGAATCCCACTATAGTTGGATGGCAGGACATTTTGGTGTGGAGAAAACTGTGGTCGTTCTTCAGAAACATTTTTATTGGACAAAACTTCGACAAGACATCAGCAAGTATATCAAACCTTGCACTGCCTATGCCATTTCCAAGCCATCCATCAAGAAGGAAGGCTTATACACCCATATTCCTACTCCTGGGAAGCCTTGGGAATCCATCTCAATGGATTACATGTCTGGCCTTCCGACCACCAAGAAAGGAAATGACTACGTATTTGTGGTCATTGATCGATTTTCGAAGATGGTCATTCTCACAGCTTGTAAGAAGAATATCACAGTGGAATATACTGTCAAGATATTCTTTGAATGAGTGTGGTTCCACTTTGAGATACCATATACCACCATCTCCGATCAGGACAATAGGTTCTTCAACACATTTTGGTCGAGTCTCTTGTCACTGTTGGACACTGAGCTCACAAAATCGTCTGCTTTCCACCCCCAAACAGACATCCAAATAAAGGTTTTCAATCAGATGATTATGCACATCCTGCACATGTACAACTCTAAGCATCCACGTTCATGGGATGAGAGTCTCCCCTATGTTCAACATAGTTACAACAGGGCTCTCAATAGCTCCACCGACCATAGACCATTTCAGGTGGGGTTGGGATTCCAACCCTTGGGACCCATTGATGTTTTAGTTCCTCTTGCCACCACACAGACAAACTCTTCCCATGATTAGTTTGAGATCGACAAAGCCATGAGATTTAATGAGTGGATTCAATACATCCTCCAATAGGTCCAGGATATTTTGTAGAAATCCAATGCTAAGTACAAGTAGCTCCACGATCAACACGGGGTACCACACCAGTTTTAGGTAGGCGACACAGTATGGTTACACTTGTAGAAGGAGAATCTCAGAGGGCCTTGTAGGAATCTCTGCTCACTTCACTATGGGCCTTACACTATCACCAAGGCCATGGGTAGCAATGCTTTTGAGCTCAACAGTCCACCCTTCCTTGGCCTACACTCAATGTTCAATGTGGACCTCCTTCGACCATATTTTCCACCATTATTGGACACCTCAGAGATCGTAGAACAATTGACACCCACAGATCTCAACCCTGACTGCATGGAATAAGTATCCACTGATCAGATAATGGACACAGAGGTCAAGGGCACTCGCCAACAGAGGATCCAGCTTTATCAAGTTGTTAAGGCAAGGCAACTCCTACACCAAGGCAAGTGGCTCACTCAAGGAAAAATCCATCAGAATTTTCCTCACCTGATGGGGAAATGCAACACAATGGAGACCATTTCTTCCTAAGGGGGGAGGATTGATCTAGTTGTCTACTAGTGGCCACCCACCTATTCCAACTTGCTCCTCTTGTACGTTTTTAGTTCAACACGTTCTTCTGTACTTCTTTGTAATTGTGGGTTCTAAACTTATGGGGTTGTTTGAATCCCTACACATCTTTTAGGTGGATATTGGTGGCCTCTCACCTAATCCAACTGGATTATTTTGTATGTTTTCCTATTAGCAAATCTTGTTTTACTTCCAGGGACGTTTTGGAGGAATAAACAATGTTTTTTTTGGCTCGCCACAATCAAACTATAGACAGAGTCAAATTTTGATGGCAAAATGTGTAGCTCTCTGAAATACCTTCCCAACAGGCTATCATGTGCCTAAAACGAAGGTTGTATGCAAAAGTTACGACCCCGAGAAGTTGAGGTACCAATTTACCCATAAGGGGCCCACATGAATTTTGACATTTCACCTCCTAGGGTTAGGTTTTTGGATGTCTAGGGTTTTAGAATTCATGAGAAATATAAAAAAGGTGTCTAGAGCCTCATTGTAATTAATTTTTCTCAGACGGATTCACGTAACAACCAGATCGCTTCTCAGAGATAGCTACCACCATTTGAGTGAGTGTTTCACTTCTGCAGTTTTACAGTTTCAGCCTATTTCATTAATCAATAGAAGGTATTGTTCCCTGGATATCCATGTTATTCCTCATATCTCCTTGTTTATTGTATTCAGTTTGTTAATCAGTTTGTTCCGCTCCTAAATCTGGATCATCACAGTATCAGACAGTTTATAAAGTACATAGTAAGCTTACATTTCCTCTTGTGTTGAGATCTTTTCTCTTCTTTTCTTTTCCTCTTTCAAATTGTTATGTAGATCAGATATTTATCTACTTGGTTGTAAACAGTAGGGTTGTCACAATTATTCTAGGTAAACATAAGTAAAATTGAAATTGTCATAAATTTTGATAGATTGTCTATTAAGGATCTATGGTTTTTATTGTTAAGTTTATGTCATGATACTATCGAAAAGTCTTCCTAACCTTTAAATTAGTAAGATGAATAATTATTCTAATAGTATATATTGTGTTATGAAGTGATGACCAATATACCAAATTCTCTGTGCTATTTTTGAAGAATTTGTAGTAAGGAATGCTGAGAATTATAGTTAAACTTAGGAATAGATTAAAGTTATGGGAGTTAGATACTTCCTTGTTCCTTAGAACAATTGCCAGTATTGAGACCTTAAATGGTCAAAATTGATCAGATGAATCCTAGACTTGAGTGTTGATTATGTTGATATTATGGTAGTTGCGGGAGGCATTTACCTCCACATGTAAACCCGACGAGTATAGAATAATCTGGGAAGAAAGAAGAAACCCTAATGAGTTGGCTAATAACCCTAGATGACTTGTTGGCTCAAGAAGATAATTTATATTAGGTTATTAGCCTCCAAGAGAAGAAGTCAGCCAGAAATAATAATATATACTGAACAGACAAATACCCAGAATGAGAATTCGATCCAGGTAGTTAGCCAGAATTAGTATAAATACAGGAGGCCAGTTCTCATTCTGGCAGGTAGTCTCAGAATTGTAGAGCAACACTTGTGTGCACTGTAGTTGCCCAGTTTTTGTGTAGGTTTGGAGGACAATTGTCATTGCAGCTGCTGCAGCTAGTAGTTACGCTTGGGATATCTCTTGGCTAGGGTTTGGACTATTTGATCAACTATTATTGATGCACTATCCTCAAGGAAAGGTGCGCTACCCTTTGTTTGGCTATCTAGCCTAGGGTTTTCTTCCAGAGTGATTCTCTGTCAAGGTTAAGGTGCTCGAAGGTTGGCTTTGACCTATGGTTGGGTGACAAGGGTATTGTCAATGGTAAAATGAGCACATCCACTTATATTCTAATAGGTTATGGGCCCACACCTCCTTCATTCAGTATAACCACTGGAATGAAACATAGCCAGAAGGATATTAAGCTTGTTGAAGAACTATCGCAAGGGTTTCTATCAGGAGTAGTCACCAAAGCACTGCAGCTAGGGTTACTAACAGGTGCAGTTGTAGAAACCCTAATCCTCTTGTTGAGGCATCTTATGTGAATGGATTGACCTAATCTATGGATATATCAGTGCGCTCTAGCCTAGCACATCTCCTGGTACTCTCAGCAAGCCAAGATGTCAAGTTTGAGTTTGTGGTAAAATCTAGGGTTTGACCAAGTCAAAGCAGCCATGACTTATTCTATGAAGTCAGAGAAAAAGTTAGATGGAGCCTCTAAATTTAGAGCGTTGAAGACAAGGATTGATCTCATCCTTGCCAAGAATAAAGTGTTGGATATCGTGAAAGGAAAGATCGTGAAACCAGAGTTTGAAGAAGGGAAAGAGAAGGAATCATAGAACACTGCAACTATGGAGAAGTTCAAAGATGGTGACATCAATTCCATGAGTATCATAGTGGATTCTATCAAAGACCACTTGATATCCTACATCTCCCATCTTGACTCATCGAAGAAGATGTACGATGCCCTAACAAACCTCTTCTTAGTCAGAAACATTGGACAAATAATGATTCTGAAGAACGAGCTCTGTGACATGAAGATGAATGATGATAACAACACAACATCATAATTTGTGAGAATCTATCAGTGAAGAGATCAACTACAAGGTATTGAAGAAATCATTTCAGAGAAGGAATTGGTAAATATAGTACTCAATGGTGTTCCTAAGATGTGGGATGCATTTGCTACAAGCATGAACACAAGGAAGAAATATATGACATTTGAAGAACTTTGGACTTGATATGCTCAAGAAGAATCAAGGATCAGTGCAAAAGACAAACCCCAAAAGAAGTACAATGATCAAGACTTCATAGCAAGATTCAATAATTTCGGGAACAAAAGGAAGTTTGGTTCAAGGAGGAAGCCAAATCAAGAGAAAGACATTTCAGAAGTACATTGCTTCAATTGTCGAAAGTATGGCCACTACAAGAATCATTGTCCAGAGCTAAAGAAAAAGGAAGGAGAAACATGAAGCATCAGTTGCCGAAGAAAAGGAACCTACAAAGAAGGCTAAGCAAGATGAAAGAGACTTCTTCTTCTGAAGGTAACAATACTCTTCTTATTCCTTGTACATATCTTGTTTGCATTGTCTCTGTGCATATCCTGTATATCTATCTCTTGGAAGATAATGTGTTCCAAGAAGAACTATATCGATTGAAGAACACCAAGATAAGGATTGATATCACTAGATAATACATGAAAGAATGAAATACATCAAACAAATCATGTGGAAGCTATTGCAAGATAAGTTGAATCAATCATGAATAGACTTAGAAGAAGCCAAGATAGAAAGAAGTCAACAATCAAGAGGAAATTGGAGAAAGACTTATGACATTTTTGTAGAAGACAACAAGACCGAAGCGTGGACTCTGTCTGACAGAGAGAGCCAATTATATATTGCAGTAGACAACAAGGATGCTGACGAAAGTGTGGACTCTCCCAGATGGAGGGAGCCGATTATACATCACCAAAGAGAAGAGCATGCATGAAGCAAGGATTAGGAGGGAGCTAATCCTATGATCCATTGAAGATGATGAAGTATATATCCATGGTAGTAGCCATGAAAGGCAGTACGTGTTCAATTTGACCTTAGAAGAAGACTTCTTCGAAGAGAAGCTTTAAAGTATCCCTGGTTGTCCATCCACATCCATGATCCTATGCTGAAAGAAATAAATGGAATCCTTAGGGCATGGAATCTATAAGAAACTCCATGGACCCAAGAGCTAAAGAAAAACATAAGAAAGAACATGAAGATTCCAAGAAAGAAGAGAAGCCTGAACAACCAGTCATTGTATTGAGAATCACAAGACTACCAGCCTAATATGAAAGAAATCAAGCATAACTGAAAGTTGTGATGAAGAACAATATACGAAAGACTTATGAATGAAAGCATTGCAAGATCTAAAACTAGAGGTTCTCCTATATGGAGGGAGAATACTACGATGCTTGCTCGTTCTGGTAAACCAGACATACCTCTACATGAGTCATTATATTATCCATAGGTTGGAGTGATACATCAAGATGAATGCAAAGATTGTTCTCCAGAGAAATTGAGCAGAGAGCATATGAAAAGCAACCTCAAGACCTTGAGGCATACTAGAAAGAGACCCTTGTATACAAATGGAAGAAGATAACTTGGTGAAGAACCTCCAATGCACAATATAAGCATGGTGAAGATTCTCTATAACAGATATATTGTATCAAGATGATTACTCAGTAGATCAGATCTCATGATGATAGAAGAAGTGCCACATGGAAATGTTCCAGTGTTCCAACAATGATATACTTTATTGATCAGAGATACATGAAGCCTTCAAAGAAGACCAGTACTCAGAAACAAAGTACATTTGAATTCAAGAATTACATTATCCATGATGAAGTTCAAAAAGGAGAAAGAAGTTATCCATTACATATCTCCACAGATGAGCAGATAAACAGACATCTTGGTAAATCTTCTATCCAAGATGAGAGATTTTGCGTACTTAAGCTGGAGCTCGTGGAGATGACTTCCCTTTTGAAAAATGAAGAGATGACTCCCAAGTTGGGAGGGAGAATTGATATGTATTGATTTATGGACAATCATTTTTCAATTCGAAAAATGGTCCAGGATGAGCAGTTTCCTTTCTAGTTTGAAAAGTGGATTGAGATTTCTGACAGACAACGGTTTCCCATTGTGGTTAACATGGTAAATGGTCCAGATTGCTAATGTATCATAGATAGTGACTTCCCATTGTGGTTAACACGGGGAGTGGTCTAGGGAAGTCTCTCTTCTTGAGGGTTACTCAAGAAGACTGGCCCACCTCACCGGACAATGATTTCTCATTGTGGTTAACATGAGGAATGGTTCGTTTTGGAGGTTGATACATGACAATATTTTCCTCTTGTGGTTAACAGAGGAAATGGTTCGGAAACTCATTCCTTAGGGTTTATACATTCTCTCCAGGGTGCACTTTGATTAGTGTAGGAGGAATGGCCCAGGGTGGGGAATGGTCCAGGCTCAACAATCAGGGACATGCATTCCTTAGGGTTTATACATTCTCTCTAGGGTGCACTTTGATTAGTGTAGGAAGAATGGCCCAAGGTGGGGAATGGTCCAGGATCATAAATCAGGACAGTTATTCTTCCTTGCTTGAGAAGAATAGTCCAGACAACTCATCATTGATGTTTTACCTTTTAAGGGAAGATATTCTTTCAGATCTCACAGATGTGAGTGAAATATTGGCCCAGATGATTTAGTTTATATCATAACATTGTTTCTATGCAGGTTGATATTAGATGATTGTTATGAATACTATATGATAGTAGATGCATACTACTATGGTGGATGTGTTCCACTATTCATGACTATACATTATTGATCAAGTACTTGTTTTCTACTTGGTGTGGTAGTGTACCACTGGATTGTAGTTATGTACTACTATGGATAGACACAGTTGTGTTCTATTTCTGTTCCGATTACCTTGAAGACTGCCAGTAGTTTGGTAAATAATTATCAACCAGATGAATGATGAACAAAGATTTTCCAGAAAGAAAATGGTTCAGAACATTTACTCTTCTAGATTAGAAGAATGGCTCTTTTATCACTCTGTGGAGTGAGCATCATGTCTGATTACTCAGATAGAGTATGGTTTTGAGAGATGATGCATCTGATGATGATGATGGTGCTCATGATATAGTCATGATCTAGTCTATATAAATATGTTGATGCTACTGGGTGAATGGTATGTTTTGTGCTCAAGACCATTACCTATAATACCTCCCTAGCTAGGAGGGAGTGTTGATATTATGGTAGTTGCGAGAGGTATTTACCTCCACGTGTAAACTTGATGATGATAGAATACTCTGGGAAGTAAGAAGAAACACTAATAAGTTGGCTAATAACCCTGAATGACTTGTCAACTCAAGAAGATAATTTATATTAGGTTATTAGCCTCCAAGAGAAGAAGTCAGCCATAAATAATAATATATATTGAACATACAGATACCTAGAATGAGAATTCGGCCCAGGCAATTAGCCAAAATTAGTATAAATATAGGAGGCCAGTTCTCATTCTAGCAGGCAGTCTCAGAATTGCAAAGCAACACTTGTGCGCACTGCAGTTGCCCAGTTTCTGCGCAGGTTTGGAGGATAATTGTCGTTGCATCTACTGCAACTAGCAGTTATGCTTAGACTATCTCTTGTCTAGGGTTTGGACTATCTAATCAGCTATTATTGATGCACTATCCTCGGGGAAAGGTGCTCTACCCTTTGTTTGGCTATCTAGGTTAGGGTTTGCTTATGGAGTGATTCTCTATCAAGGTTAAGGTGCTCGGAGGGTGGCTTCGGCCTATGGTTGGGTGACAAGGGTATTGTCAATGGTAAAAGGAGCACATCCACTTATATTCTAACAGATTATGTGTCTTGGAGGTCCTAACCTTACAATATAGGTTGGGTGGGTAGACATTGTATGTGATGTTATGTGATATGGCAAATCCTTAATACCTTGAAGTTGTATCTAAATCTAGTTGTGCAATGAGATGAATGAAATAGACCACGTATTACTGAAGTATGTTAATATCATGTTTCACTTGTTCTATTGATGTTCAAAAAAAAAATCTCTTATTGTTTCTCAATTACTTTTATAACGTAACAGAGGGGTTGTTACACTCATCCTATATTGTATAAGGTTGATATTGTGTCATTAATATCCATTCACAAAACAAGAAACTGTCAAGATAAAAAGGGTAAATGGATAATCTAATATGGATCCATACAAATCACAAATAAAGAAGTTAATAAGACATGGTTCATTACAAGTGATTCAGAAAATCTCAATTAAAGAAGAGTCCAAAGATGAGATAGAATGTCAATGGTGGATATTTGGTGAGGAAGCATTGACACCATCGAGTCACAAGTCGAGTATATTCAAACAACAATAAGGTTGACTATCTGGAAGTCGGTCAACTACAAGACGAGTCGAAGACAAGTCGACCAACTGCAAGCCTACAAATTGATGAAAGTTGGAGAACACAAGTCAATCGATCTCAAAATGAGTCGAAGAAAATTTGACCAGCTGAAGGTCGAAGTCGAAGATAAATTGAGTCGGGAAATACAATTCAACCAAAGCAAGTTGAACAACCAAAGTTGAATTTCTCATGTCAGTTTTCTTGCAAGTTGAGTTGGTCCAAGAAAGAAGTAACCTAAAGGTCAAAAACGAAGAAAAATTAAATATAAGTCGGGTTGAGGCTAAAGAAATATGGTTCAACTAGAATTGAAATACTCAAGTCTAAATTTCTCATAGTTGGTTTGACCAAAAAGATGTTTGTCGGTCGAATGAGGAAGAAAATACAAAAAAGGGTGAGACTAAGTCAATTTTTTAGTGACTAATAGCTGAGAGGGAACTGATTTTAATATAACCATCAAGTAAAATGTTTACAAGTTGAGTTTAAATAATAATCAACAAAGGAGATATGTGGAGGTAGATTTAGACATTCACGAAAAGGTAATATGTACTGAAGTCGATCTGGCATCCAACGCCGAAAGAAAAATCTAGGCAAGTTTCCTTCAAAGAACCGCCTATACCATCCACCTCACACACTTTCTGGGAAAATTTCTCACAATTCGTCTAATTGGGCATGTTATGCATAAAACCCATGTCGTAGAATTTTAAAATTCGTTTCCATCATTGCATAAAATTCATACGAAAAACATTGTCTAAATTGATGTATGAAAATCAATTAATAAAAGTTAGCATTTGTGTTAATTAAATGAAGGGGCGCAATGTTTCATTCCAAAAGGACACATTGTTTCAAAGTAGCACCTTTTGATAGTGTCTTG
>ML787926.1:310792-341721 GCA_009831015.1 Picea engelmannii | reverse complement strand
GGATATTCCATGCAAAGGAACCCCTTGCATACGTCTATGTTTCCCTGCAACTCTGCAAATATCCCATCCAAGCTTGTTGTGCACGGGCTGTAGGGGATGTTGCTCACGACGTTGCTCCAAATGACCTTACTTCCACACTCTTCAGTTGTTGTTTTAGATTATTGGTTGAAGTTTGAAAGGAAAACCTTTATTATGATCCAAAAACCTCAAGTTTCACCTTAAACACATATCCCTTTCCTAAATCAAACCGAATTTTTCTCATTTGTTGTGCATCTGGAAGTGCTACGTTTCACACTGTGCAACTATAATAGTATAATTTGGGGCAGTTGAATGAGCTTCTTTGTCAAAGTTTGGAATGGTAAATCTCAGAGTGAAAATGAGATAAACATTGAGTGCATCAACTTAAAGAATTTTCTAGTCAAGAAGTGAAGTGAGCTCTTCATGGCAGATTACATGTATCAAGGATTTAAGGTTTGAGAGGAAAACATGGTTTTTGAAGGAAATACATGGTTCTTGGGCACCCTACCATGATTTTGGAGTTTGTTTTTACCATCAACCATCACCATCAATCAATCCAAGTCAATAAAAGCAAGAAAATTACAAGAAAATAAGTTGGTGCACAACTGTGTTGTGTTTTTGTTGTAGGTTCTTATTGCGCAGCAGTCATGATGCGCAACTATGACAGAGTTGTCAGAATGCCTCCAAATCATCATGGATGAGTCAACAAGGTGTGCCAACTTGTCCACATCGAATGCAAGTGTCGAGAGAAACATATTAGGGACTTAAGGGTCAATTTTCATCAGGTTGTTATGTGAAATTAATGAGTCAAGTTTGACTCCTACTTAGTTGTTTATTCAGATTTTGTAGCCAAATATATTGTAACTATTATCTTTATCATAGGATGAGAGTTGAATTCGAATTTTGGCAGCATAGGAAGATATTTTTGTATATATTCTATGAAGCTATGAAAGTAAAGAGTTGGAAAGTGTGTAAGGAAGATACTATTGAATACATTTTGTAATTCTCTCTGATATTAATGAATTTTTTTGGATCACAAGTCCCTGAAATTTGACTCCAAAGGTACACGTGATTGTGTTATTTTATGCATGTGATCTTATAGTGTTTGTCTTCTAGTTTAGATACATCTATGTGATATGGATTCGTCTTTATGTTATTGTGAAATATATGTATCAGAATTCATTTGCATCTGATGCTCTATTGCATGTAATTTCAGTTGTCTTTCTACCATAATCACCTTGGGATTCATCCTTGTTAGATTACCTAAGGGGTTATTTGTTTTCTCTATGATATTCTATATACAACGATATTAATATCATGTTGTACTCCAAAATCCAATTCCTTCCAACCTATGTCATATCATGTGTTTATTAAATGCTAAAATCTGCAAACTGAAAGCAATAGAAAGAGAATATGAAACAGAAAATGAGAGACAAGAACAAAAGAGTTTGATAATGGAGTTCACCCCCTTCACTGGGCTACATCTCTGCGTCCCTCTCCAATGGGTACTGATCCATTAATATCTTCAAAATGGTACAAATGGCACTGGAATCTTTGCAAATCAACTTCAGTAGATGCAGAACAAAATGCTGGTCAAAAGCCCTCAAGATCTCCTCTCTTGAAAATTACAAATTGGACTTCAAAAAGGCAAAGAAAGCCAAATAATTACAGAGAAACAGTCGACTTTAACATAAACAACATCTGAACATTCTACAACAAAGCGCTTTGTGGCGGAATGGCTAAAACTTTTGGTTATATAGTTGCAGGTCGCAGGTTCAAACCCGACTTTGGTGCATTTAGTTCTATCTCTGCGAGATTCTGATAACAAAAGGAATATATTTCGGCTTCTAAATAGAGCCAACACTCCGGATTTTGTGGCTGGCAAATAGGTTGTAAAACTCCCCCATTTGGAGGTCACGTGATCATATCTCGGCGCACCTATTTTGGCATATTATATTTGTTTTTTGATATGTATTAACCATATTATATATGGTATAACCACCACGCATTTGTTTTGGATATGTTTTTTAATACCAATTAATATAGTTGCAAATAATGTTGATATGGATTAATACCATAACTTAACCATTCCAAAAATCTCATGCGCATAGTTGTAATATGGTTGTTTCAAACCATAATATATATGGTATACAACATTTAAATGCGCCAGCTAACCTTACAATTGAAATTTCATGCCAATGTTTTATCATATGGTTGCTATGACCTTCCACATCACTGAAGCTTCCATGTGTTGCCTTGACCAGTTGCCATGTCATCCCTTTGACTTTGACTTTTTTTTTAACTATCGCACTCGAACTTCAACCAGCCATAACTTCTTCATACGAAGTCCGTTTGAAGTGATTTTTGCATCGTCGGATTCGTGTCGACGAGCACTTCAACATTGTACCATTTGTTTCTAACTTTGGATCAGTCAAATTTTTGATGATGAATGGCACCCTGGATCAGAAGGGCACAGTTGCCAAACAACTGTAGTTCTTCTTTTTACATACATTGTACCTTGAGGGGGGGGTTTTCCCATGAGGTTATCCCTCTTTCCTCACTTTATTTTCAGTTTATCTTTTGTATTTGGGTACCTAACATGACCTCATTGCCGGGACCCATTCTTTATTTTCACCATAGTGATGTTCAGGGGGGGTGTTGGAGTTACTTCACACACACATAGGATTTATTTTTCCTAAGGTTTTTCCTTGTTTACTAGTCATAATTAGTCATTATCCAGTATCCTATATTTTAGGGGAGAATATTCCACCTGGAGAATATTATCTTTCAATTAACACTTCAATTTGACTAGTTGAGTTGAGTTTAGATGTTGCATTGGTTTTGTCACCATGAAAAATTGGGATCATCACCAGATAATGCACACTTGTCTTGGGATCATCACTAGACTGGCGCATTAGCATTGATTCTCTGATCTACTCTTCACTACTACTTGTTCAGTCAGTTAACTAAAGACTAGTTGACTAGTTAACTCAGCTAGGTGGCAGTTCACTCCTGTAACTTCCTGAGAGACTAGACTAGGTTGAAGTTCACTACCGTAACTGTTGGTGTGTGTCCAAATCACTCTAGACCACTACTATGGTGCATTGTTTCTCCTCTAGTGCACACTCATTGATTTATACAGAGCATATCATGTGTAAATTATTCTTTATTCATAACGGTTAATGATAATTCTTTCATTCTTTCTCTCCTTATTCTTCTTTCTCAAATTATCTCTCCAAATGTGTGTATCATTTTTTATCTAGATCTATTCTGTGCAGGTTCAACACATTTACAACTTTTATTACATGATATGTGGCTCCATAAAGAAGATGAAACATTTTTTATTATATGCATGGGATATAGTAAGTGGCCAATATTAAGATGCTCCCAATATGGAAGCTCATAAAATACATATTTCCTTTTCATCCCAATGGGAAATTTCTCAATATAGGTGCCAAAAACTTCAGGATCATCGAACATAGGTTCCCCATTTGAATCAAACAATTATGCCATTTCCTTCTACTGCTCTGTGTCATATTCCCTATTACAATTTGTTGATGTCATTATTTTAGGTCTCCAGGTTCTCTCTAGTTTACGATTGAAAGAATATGCAACTCTTCTATAAGGGTGGTCTTATTGGAGGAATACCCTCAAATAGTCGTACACTGGCTTTCATAGGTCATTGGACCACCTAGTATGGTAAAGGTCCACAAAATTTACATCCATGATACCCTTGTGTTACAAGACCTATGATTTTATCATATACATAACATATTAGTGTCAAAAATACAGTTGCACCAAATGAAGTATTCTAAATAAAATTACATATAAAAACAAATCGATGAACATGCTTACTGGAGAAAACTCCTAGTCCTAGATAGTCATGCATGGTGTATTTACATATTCCATACAATGGAGAATACCTCTCCATTGGGATGGGTATTGATACATCACACACATATATCCCTTCCCATAATTGCTTAAATTCATCAATGAATGGTTGGAGTTAGACATTCATTCTCTTCACTTGTCTTCTACCCAGGACTAGAAGAGACAACATAAGATGTTCATTTTTCACGAAAAACCATGGGGGGATATTGTTATTGATCACTACCACTGGATAAACATAATATTTGGTGTTTTGGAGGGAATACGAGTCAACTCCATCGATAACTATGCTCAATCGGAGGCTCCATGTTTCATCCTTGAAATTATTTGGCCATGTGTTCTCTATATGTTTCATGGCTATTGAATCTATTGGATTCACATAACTACTGGCTCACTTCTATGTGAGGCATGTAACCCCTGCAACATGGATAATTGTTTGCAATGAAAGATCCTTTGAATCCTTGGAATTATAGGCATGTGCCTCAATATCTTATGAGGAGGACCATGTTCCTTACCCTTTCTTTTGGATTTATCATACCTATCATGCCCACATTATGGACATATGTATGTGTCCGCATATTAATTTATGTATATAATACAATCATTTGGACATGCATGGTATGATATGTACTCAACACCCAACATTTTCAACATTTTCTTTGCCTCCACACATCTATCGGGAAAACGATTATCACTCCGAAGTACCTTATCTTTGAGTAACTTGCAATTAGTGGACAATAGAAATTTGCATTGTCTCTAAGCATGAATAAAATCAACCCTTTTCTTCCTTCATTGTGTGACAATATTCCTTAAAAATTTAGAGGACTTAGTGGTTAGTTACCTCAAAAGTGCCAATAAACATGCATTTGACATACCATACAATGATTTCAAGTTGTACAGTAGAATTGTTGTCCCTAGCTTGGTAGACCTTGCAAACCCCTGTACTAGACCAAATAGAGGGGTGGTGGAAGAATATTTCAAGATCTCGTAGAAGGTATCTACAACATTAGAATCATCCCCTAGTTCATTTTGTTGGAATTCATCTAACAACATTCCCTCCATGGCCTAGGTATTCGACAATAAATCATCCATACCAACCTCTGTAGCATTGCCTTCATTCCCAACATGTGACAAACTAGTGTTACTGTCGAGGTTTTGAATTAGTGACTCAAGACGTAGTGGGAATTGAATAGGTGGTTGTTTCAACAATTCTTGGTATGCTTCCTTTCGAGTTTTTTTCGTTTACTAAGAAGCAAGCTCGCAAATTGACATCGTAGTGGGGTGCAACCATAAATGGTGGACATGTCACTCATCATCAGAATCATGATTGTAAAAATATTGAACATTACATTGATAATATTAGTAACACGATGCTTTTAATATGTTCAAACATTATACCAAACACTTATTATAAGTATGGACATTTGTTTCCCAATAATAAACATGAAACCAACCCCTTTATAAAACAAATGTTGAATTAAACAATACATTTACATTACTTCTACTGAAAATCCAAAAATCCAATTACTCAATTGTCTTTTTCGTATGCCTTATGGGGTTATCCACATAAAAGAGATCAAATTAATGGTGTAATATTGTTGACCTAGGATGGTTGCTGGAAAATGGTATGTTAGGATTGGTAGGGTAAATAAGTTGTCCATTTTCATCAAACATCTACTTGAACTATCTTTCTCCTTATAAGAGCTTGCAGAATTTTGGGACCATATGAATATATTGAGCATATGAACTCTATCCTACAAAATTCAATGAACAATTATTAAATTGCACCTGCATACATAAAATAAATTCAATGAGATAAATGAATTATTGATAAAATCTAGACATATTGCAATTGGCATGAAAGAACTTGAAGGAGTTCCAAAGATATGGAATGAGGCAATGTTGGAATTAGAAGAATTGGCCATTTTATATTGTAATTATTTTTTTCTCTTAATTTGAGCCAAAACCTTCATCTTGGGTAGATCATAAAACAATCTATCTTCAAAAATAACTTCGAATAACTTTTATAACTTGACAACACACTTAAAAAAATCATTGATTTTTTCTACAATATCATTGTTTTTTTCCACCCAACTATACAATAAATCTGAATTTGGATTTACAAAATCTAAAATAGTTACTCAATCCCTAAAAATATCCTCAAACATAGAAAATGTGAATTTGATTCTCTCTCTCTCTTTCTCTCGACCTATATATTTCTCTTGTTGGCTCTCTCCCTCACTCTCCTTCTCTCCCTATATCTCCCCCTCTCTCCCCCTCACTTTGTATCCCCCTCCCTCTCTCACTCAATGTATNCCCCCCCCCCTTCTCTCTCCCTCTCCTCCATTGGTGCACTTTATCATATAAAGACGCATTGGTGTGTATGTATAAACTAAACACACCAATGTGTTTAATAGAGATATGCATCAAATATTGACCTTTGTTATTGCCTCCACAAAGAAAAACCTCCACAAACTTTAAATACAGATGTTTGCATTTGCATTGTGCAAATTTAACTGTCTTACAGTGTGTGATTACTTACACACTGCCCCAATACAATATTAATTACACTTCGTATCAGTGCATTTTGAACTATATAATGCATCGAATGAAGCAAGTTAGAAAAATAACATGCTCTTTTTGTCAATACTTTGAAATTTATTACGAAAATAAATTGGTGCATTATACATACCATACCAGTGCGCTACTCATGTCATAGTGCACTGAAAAACATTACTTTTGAAAAAAAAAAACATGCTCATTTTTCATCAATGCGTCGAAATATACAACAAAAAAATGAGCAGGAATTTGAGTTTTTGTGTTTATAAAGGAAAACCCTATTCATTATTTTATTGTTTTCCAAATTTTAGAGAGGATATTTGTGCAATAGAGATTTACCAATAAATATTTCTGAGTGGGTGGATTTTTTTTAAGATCCAAATTGGAGGGGGAGTACTCTAGACCAATATAAATCTATAGAGGAGACATTTTAGGTATATGATTTCATTATATTAATCATCTTGATCATTCTCCTATTTGATTCCAGTAATTTTTAGTGCATTCCCAAACAAAAAAAAAGGTTTCATAGTTACCTTCAGTTTTGGAAGACCTAATTTCCTCTGTTCCTTTGTTTTCTCCTTATATATTTCACAAGAAGAATTTTTTTAAGCACAATTTCATTGCAGGGTTTACTTATTTATATATAAGCATTTCCTATTTGTTTCAATTGTTATCATTATGTAAATTTTTTTCACTGAGGAGGCAAATCACAAAGGTAACCACAAACCAACTTGAGGCTGGAAGCTATCCCTTCCAACCTATAGAGGGATCTCTCTCTTCAAATCAATCATTGAAAGGATTGATTTGGTATTTCTTCCAAAGGATAGATCTCTAAGGTAAAATTGAATTTATAGATTTGGTGGCAATGTGGATAGAAAGTCCATTGGGCAATGGAGTCACTGAAAGGTCATAAATCAATGAAGGCTTGATGGATACTTGGTGGATTGAAAAGTGACTAATCAGATGAAATATAGAAAGCACTACTTTAGGCCAATTATATATCGTTGTATATAGAATATCATAGAGAAAACAAATAACCCCTTAGGTAATCTAACAAGTATGAATCCCAAGGTGATTATGGTAGAAAGACAACTGAAATTACATGCAATAGAGCATCAGATGCAGATGAATTCTGATACATATATTTCACAATAACATAAAGAAGAATCCATATCACATAGATGTATCTAAACTAGAAGACAAACACTATAAGATCACATGCATAAAATAACACAATCACGTGTACCTTTGGAGTCAAATTTCAGGGACTTGTGATCCAAAAAATTTCATTAATATCAGAGAGAATTACAAAATGTATTCAATAGTATCTTCCTTACACACTTTCCAACTCTTTACTTTCATAGCTTCATAGAATATATACAAAAATATCTTCCTATGCTGCCAAAATTCGAATTCAACTGTCATCCTATGATAAAGATAATAGTTACAATATATTTGGCTACAAAATCTGAATAAACAACTAAGTAGGAGTCAAACTTGACTCATTAATTTCACATAACAACCTGATGAAAATTGACCCTTAAGTCCCTAATATGTTTCTCTCGACACTTGCATTCGATGTGGACAAGTTGGCACACCTTGTTGACTCATCCATGATGATTTGGAGGCATTCTGACAACTCTGTCATAGTTGCGCATCATGACTGCTGCGCAATAAGAACCTACAACAAAAACACAACACAGTTGTGCACCAACTTATTTTCTTGTAATTTTCTTGCTTTTATTGACTTGGATTGATTGATGGTGATGGTTGATGGTAAAAACAAACTCCAAAATCATGGTAGGGTGCCCAAGAACCATGTATTTCCTTCAAAAACCATGTTTTCCTCTCAAACCTTAAATCCTTGATACATGTAATCTGCCATGAAGAGCTCACTTCACTTCTTGACTAGAAAATTCTTTAAGTTGATGCACTCAATGTTTATCTCATTTTCACTCTGAGATTTACCATTCCAAACTTTGACAAAGAAGCTCATTCAACTGCCCCAAATTATACTATTATAGTTGCACAGTGTGAAACGTAGCACTTCCAGATGCACAACAAATGAGAAAAATTCGGTTTGATTTAGGAAAGGGATATGTGTTTAAGGTGAAACTTGAGGTTTTTGGATCATAATAAAGGTTTTCCTTTCAAACTTCAACCAATAATCTAAAACAACAACTGAAGAGTGTGGAAGTAAGGTCATTTGGAGCAACGTCGTGAGCAACATCCCCTACAGCCCGTGCACAACAAGCTTGGATGGGATATTTGCAGAGTTGCAGGGAAACATAGACGTATGCAAGGGGTTCCTTTGCATGGAATATCCCTTCCAACTTGTCCATGTATGTCTTCTACTAGGTGCTAACATACAAAGAGGACCAAACCCATGAATTGATAAACATTGGGTTAAGTATGGGTTGTGAGTGTATGTTGAAGAATGAAAGTTTAATTGAAAATTTTGTAAGTAGCTATGTTGTTTAGCTTCCCTTGTTTTATAATTAATGAAAAAAAAGAAAAAATTATATTGATTATATTGATTTTGCTTTGTCATGTTGTACTAAACATGCAAGAAACAAAGTATGTAATGCAAACATCATAGGATATTTTGAGAGAATTCATGAAGCATGGCTTAGAAAGAATGTGTATTGTTTATGAAAGACTTGGTGCTAAGGTATATTTTTTTATTTATGAAATCGTGTATATTCTACTATATATATATGCTTATTACAATTTATTACTATGTTTGTAGATGGAAGATGAAGGGGAAGAACATAAAAAACAAGCCTCTCAAGAAAATGTTATGTTAAAAAACCAAATTACAATATCACCTACAAATGATGAAGAAACGAGGCATGCACATAGCTTGAGAAATGTCAACAACTCAACTAATGAATGGAAGTCAATATAATTGAATGTTGTTGCAAGTTGTATGTTTTGGAATATTTGTCTCTGAAAATCAGGGATTTTGTTTAATGTACTTGACATACTGTCCCAATTGCATGAGGACATGTTACCAATAAGTGTAACAATTTCAAATTGGTTTTCAATTTGATTATTGTACTGGACCTTTACGTTTTCCCTTTTTGTATGACAACGATTCTCTTATTCATATATAATAAAATGAGTTTCTTATTTCATTGCACTGTCGAATGTTGTAAAATGTTACGTTCCCGAATAATTAATATGTAGATGATTTACATTGTTACAAATAACATAGGTTTAATTGGTTGGATAGTGCATTAATGTAATCATTATATCAAAATGAAATAACATAAATATAAAAAAAATATTATTATAAAAAAATATTTGATTTTGAAATAATTAATTGAAAATTTGTAAAAACAATGAATTAAAATATATACATATCAGTGCACTATATTCTTTTGAAATCACTAGACAATGTGCTCCATGAGGCATCATACAAACGGTTACATATTAATTATAATAACACATTTTTACGTACTATTGAGAAAAAACATTGTTTCGTAAACGATATAACATACAATAATATTTATCGTTTCAAAATTGCATGATGCTCATGTTTGAAATATAAACCAGGGCACTAAAAACAATTTTTGTACTAGTGCGTTATGTTTATTATATGGACCGAGATTCTAAATTTTATTTATGCATTGATTCTTGAACTATAGTATACGCACCAATGCATACTAAAAATAATGGTGTTGACATCTCACCTCGAATATTCAAAATTTAACTACCCTTCGATGGACATGATAAAAAAAATACCGGTACGTACTAATTACACAAGCACTAGGGAACATGCTATATTAAACACACCAGGTCTCAGGATAACATAATCACATCAGGGATAACTATACCTTAAACGCACGAAGACAAATCCTAAAGCATATCGATTCATCATATGAAAACAACGTGGAAACAATGAGTAGTAATTATAAGAACATCGGTGCTCTTCATACGATGTAAAAGGATGAACCGATGCGCAATAGGTATAACTAGACCATGGCATTTTTTATTATATTAAGATCGAGGCATTTTGATTATATTGATTTACTAGTGCATTTTATTATAGTAATGTGTTGGTGCAAGTTTTTCAATACCACACCGGTGCACTTTGACAAGAACACCGAAAAAAAACCTCCACCCACCCAAAATTTTTCAGTTATATGGAACATCTGCTAAAACCTACACAACCAATAAAGGAGGTTGTAGTAGAGGTTTTTTTGAAAATTTTGCCAAATTTCGTAACATTAAAAACCTTTGCAAAAACCTGTGCTAGAAGGTGTTCTCCTTTTAGTGTGATCATGACTTTGGTCTCTCTCTTGAAGTTAGTTGAATTCCCATCCAAATATGATTCTTTGTGTGAGTCATTACCCTTTCCTCCTTTCCTTTCATTACTTTCTAATTCCCCATTGAGGCCAATTGAATGAAACATATAATCAACCTTTCCAAATTCACATTGATGCAAAAAATAGCCTTTTCCAAAAATACCAAATCTTCAATAGAAATCACATCATTGGCACAAAAAAGAACTCACCAAACGGATCACTCAAAGTGACTTCATGTAGCCATGAATCCAAGGACTCAATCAATGCGTGCAAACTACCTATGAATAGGAGCAAGAATGTGTGGTAAAATTAATGTTTGTAAAATATTGAAGAAAATATTGATATCCTTGAGCAACAATATCACCATTGACAACAATACATGCACAACCATCATAATGAAGGAGACCCTCTTCCTTTTCTTTGGATGATGGGATATTCTAGGGTCTTTATGCTGAGTGCTTCAGGAAAATTATTCATAAATCAAGGGCATAAAGGACTTTTATCCTGAGGGATTGAGTAGCTTCCTGAAAATTGGCACAACGCTTTAGATTTAGATTCAATTAGACATTTGGACTATGATTTTGTTTTCCCAGGTATGCAATTATTGTTTAGCATGAAATGTGATGTGGTCAATTTTGGCTATATACATGATTTATATATCAATTATGGATTATAATGAAAAAAATTTCATCTTTGACATAAAAAATATCTCATCTCATTAATGTGTCCACCTTTTTGTTTTGAGGGAAAACAATTGCATGTATTGGTCTACATATTATCACATGATAGAGAAGAAAAACAAAATTTTACACCTTTTAATGTTGGTGTAGTAACAAGCAAAAATGGGTTTTTTAAGCATACATTTTTCAAAAGAAAAATAATCTTGAACCTGGGTCAAAGTCTACTTCTTATGAGGGGAATACATATGACATAGGTAAGGATAATGGAATTGATGTTTTAGGAGAGATAGTTACATCTACCTCAAAATATCAATCATATAGTGGAGGAGACCTCTCTAACAATGAATGTCTCCTCAACATGGAAGGCCACAAGAAAATGATTGCCATTTTATTGGAAAGTTTCAAAATTTCACCTTTTTTTGTCAAAATTTATAGAGTAAATTAACCTCTTTGGGGTAAAAAATGCAATTAATCACTTGTGAATTTCTTCGGAATTGGTAGAAGGGAAGGATATAGTGGATGTCTTAGAAATGAAAAAGTTGTTTGAGATGAATATGTTCTTGTTTTCTATAATAAAAGGGGGGGATTTTGATCCTAGTCATTGGCAATTTGGTTGTCATTGATGTCAACTTTGATAAATAGGTGAAGTATCATTGATTGATTGGTTTGAGAAGCATTTTCAATATTGGACATATTGTTATGAAGGTGACTCGAATGTCAATTATTGTCAATATTGGACATAATGTTATGAAAGTTGGACATAATGTTATGAAGGTCACTTGAATATCAAGCATTATCAATATTGGACACAATTTTATGAAGGTCACTTGAATGTCAAGCAATGTCAATATTGGACATAATGTTATGAAGGTGACTTGAATATCAGTAGAAATATAATATTTACTAATATATTGTATGATATTGATACACTCATCCTATATTGTATAAGGTTGAGATTGTGTCACTAACATCCTATATTGTATAAGGTTGATATTGTGTCATTAACATCCTATATTGTATAAGGTTGAGATTGTGTCATTAACATCCATGCACAAAAGAATAAACTATGAAGAAATTGTCTAGATAAAAAGGGTAAATGGATAATCCAATATGGATCCATACAAATCATAAATAAAGAAGTTAATAAGACATGGTTCATTAAAAGTGATTCAAAAAATATCAATTGAAGAAGAGTTCAGAGATGAGACATAATGTCAATGGTGGATGTTTGGTGAGGAAGCATTAACACAAGTCAAGTCGATTTAAACAACAATAAGGTCGACTATCTGGAAGTTGATCGACTGCAAGACAAGTCGACCAACTGCAAGCCTGCAAATTGACGGAAGTTGGAGAAGACAAGTCAATTGATTTCAAAGTGAATTGAAGACAAGTCAACCAATTGAAGATCAAAGTTGAAGGAAAATTGAGTCACTAAATACAAGTCAGAAAAAGCAAGTAGAGATAACCAAAGTCAAATTTATCAAGTTGGTTTTCTTCCAAGTTGAGTCGGTCCAAGAAAGAAGTAACCTAAAGGTCGAAGTCAAAGAAAACTTAAATACAAGTCGGGTCGAGGCTGAAGCAAGATGGGTCAACTAGAATTGAAATACTCAATTCGAAATTTCTTGTAGTTGAGTCGACCAAAAAGATGTTTTTTGGTCAAATGAGGAAGCAAATACTAAAAAGGGTGAGACTGATTCAAATATTTAGTGACTAGCAGCTGATAGGGAACCAATTTTAATATAACCATCAAGAAAAATGTTTATAAGTTGAGTTTAAATAATCACCAGCAAAGGAGATATTTGTGATTTAGAAATTCACGAAAAGGTAATATGTACTGAAGTCAATTTGGCATCTGACGATGAGAGGAAAATCTAGGAAAGTTTCCTTCAAAGAACCCTGGGAAAATTCCCCACATGTTAACTAATTGGGCATGTTTGGAAAACACCCCATGTCGTATAATTTTAAAATTAAATTCCATCACTCTAGAATATTCATACAAAAATCGTTGTGTAAATTGTTGTACAAAAATTAATTAATAAAAGTTACCATTTGTGTTAATTAAATGAAGGGATGCAATATTTTATTCCAAAAGGACACATTGTTTCAAAGTGGCACCCTTTGGAGGAATATATAAGTAAAGGAATATGAAGGGAAGATAGTGTCTTGGTGGATATATATATATATATATATATATAATGGATTGAATGAAATTTCATTCTATCAGGTTGGTGCCTATTTACAAGCTGAGTCTTGTCATGAGGATTGGATTCCTCACATATCAGTTAGATTTGAGATCAATAATTTGGGTCTTGTATCAGAGAGTTGGACCTCTCATATTTAGTTAAAGTTGAAGATATTAAATTATTGATTTTATTTGTATTCATTCAAGTTAAATAAATAACCCCCGAATGGGGTGATAGCGCGTTCCACGTGTCCAAACAGGAATTTCATGCCTGCCACCTTGCCTCAACCCATGTGACGACACCTGTTGCTCCTTTCTGCCTTTATTATCCCCTCATGCTTGCTGCAAACTTTCACTTCACTGCACCCTTAAATAAATTCTCCAGTGTGCTCAGAGTTGTCCTCCCGTCCTTGCTATGGCGTTGGTACAAGGTACGCTCCTCCTGCGATCGTGCACATTTACTCCCCTTAATTCTTCTTATGGCGACGCCCATTCCTCTTTTTGGTTTCTATCACCCTCCTCTTCCAACAAATTAGGCTCTCATTCACCCCCTTTGGTGCTTACCTGGTTTGTTTTATTCATCTCTCCACCCTACCTCTTGTTAGTATGGCCATGCCTCACCAATGAGGGAAGCCAAAGAGAGGTGCCCTCTGGTACCAAAATCATGCGGCCATGGCCAACCAACACCCTCCCTCCTTCTCCCCTGTGCTTAGCTTCTCACCTCCATCGTCAACTCAGTCCTCACTAGACCAAATTGGCCTTCCACCTCTATCCTCTCCTTGGGCATGCTGTGTCAAATAGTTTTACCTCTAAGGGAAATTTCTTAGATTTTCTCTTGGACCACTCCCCAAACTGGCCTCGACCTCCAAGTCAGCGGTGGCATGTCCATCCTATCCACCACTCTATGCTCCTTTTCCACCCCCATATTCAGCCTCTGTGCTTTCAATGGAAAATGGTAATGTGCACATAAAATAACTCTATGTGTAGGTGTCTCATAACCAAGAGTGGCTCCAACGGGACTGTGTTTCGTCCCCGGGCCTTTGGGATTCAACTTCAATTCTCCAAGAATTGGTCTTCATGGTATGGCGGGACGTTGATGACCTTCATCTTAGACTAGAGAGCTTGGACCAGTGAGCTGCACAGATTGAATCTATTCTCTCAACTCTTCTCCATTCCCTACATCCTTCAGACTCGAGCTTCAATGCCCCAACATCTCTAGGGGTGGTTCTTGTTCCATAATTCCAGGGGAAGGATGAGAAGTCCGTGGTTGGATAAGAACAATTGATCGTGGACAAGAATGACACCATGCATGGAACACAAGCAGTGGAAAATGAGGGCATGCACACCCACCAGACATCGTGACAGTCGGAAGGCGTACAAGTGTATGCATGCATGCTTTCTTTTGATAATTGTCAGTAGTTTCTGGAATGTTCGGTTTAGGCTGTGGGTGTTTGGTAATGTCTTTTCTTTGTGTTTGTTAGTTGATAGGCCTGGCCTGAGTCATTATAACATTTTTTTTATATACAATTTAATATTCAGTTTAAATTCTTGGATAGGCCGAATTGGTTTCCCCACAGGGCAATTACGGTGAATATGTTTAATTTTCCATATCATATATAGTTTGTCTGTGAGTCTGAGTTGGTTTCCTTTTGAGGAAACTTAAAAATCCAACAATTTTAACTCAGGATGATACTGTAATTTGTGTTCATGACAGGTAATATATAGATCTTACTTACAAAAAAAAGAGAGGTTAAATAACTAAAATAATGATATTTTATCTACTTCATACAGTTTGTGTTATACATATTTATGAATAATTAATTGAATTGCATGTATCTTATTCAATTAATTTAGTTAATCTATGAACGTGTGAAAAAGTAAACAAAAGTTCCAGACACCAATTCATCCCCCTCTCAGTGGCAGTGTGCGTTTCAACAATTGGCATCAAAGAAAGGTCTCTTCAAGGAAAAACAATCTAATCACTGGAAGGAAGATCCTACTAAACACACAAATGGATGAACAAATGACTCTCTCCATAAATGAAGCTCCTTTATTTGATGGAACAAACTATTCTTCATGGAGGGAAATAATGAAAATATATCTAAAGTCAAGAGGATCTAGAGCTTGGGACTTAGTAGTAAGTAATCCTTGGTACTTAAATACCTCAATGAATAAATCCAAAACTGCAAAAGAAGAAAAGAGAAACAATTCAATGGAATTAAAAGAAATACATAATGAACTATCATACTGAATCAAAGAAAATATGGGGCATCACACCTCTGCTAAAGTATTATGGATCCAACTAGAGAGTTCTTATCAGAGTAAATTACAAAACATAGAAAAATAAGACAATACCATCAAGGAATTGATGCAATCCCTAGTCACCAATAAAGAAGACAACTCAAACAATAAATTGATGCAATCCCTAGTCATCAATGAAGAAAAAAAATCCATCAAGGAATTGATGTATACCTCAGTAATCACTGAAGTAAAAATATTGAATCTTAAGATTGATGTTATAGCTACATTAGAAGAGATTTGTATGGAATCGAGAAATGGTATATATATATTGAAGTTTCTATGGAAGCTCTTGACAATATTGAATTCACAGCTATGTGCACTCTAGAAGAGTTGGAGAAAATTCAAAAGAAAGATATGTTTCTACTACAACAATTAGATCAATCTAACAATGATGAAGAGCAAGAACAAAATATTCAGCTAGAAGATAAAGAAGAAGAGATCAATAGATTAAAGAATGAAGTCGTTGATATACCAAAAGAAATGAACGAGTTCAAGGCATATGACAAACTCAATAAATGCACAGAAGAATTAGAAGAAACAAAAGAAATGGTCAATAGTCTAAAGACTCAACATGAAGAAGCTAAGGAAAGTGAAGAAACCCCGAAGATCCAGTTGACTAAAAATGAATAATCATGCCACATGTTGGAATCAGAAGTCATGAACCTCAAAAGGATTCAACTAGAAAATAAGGAAGAAATCAAAATATTGAAGACTGAAGTTGTTTATGTAACAAAATAAATATAAGAGTTGAAGACATATGACAAAACCAATAAATGCACATAAGTCTTGGATGAGACAAAAGAAATAGTCATCAATCTAAAGACTCAACTTGAAGAAGCTAAGGAAATAGAAGAAGACTTGAATATCCAGTTGACTAAAAAGGAAGAAACATGTCACATGTTGGAATTGGAAGTTATCAACCTCAAAAATAAGAATGAAAAGAAAAAATCAATCATCTTGGATAAGATCTGGAATAGTCAAAGACCAACTGATGAAAAAATTGGTATTGGGTACAATAACAAAGAAGAAGGTGGCAAGTGGAACACCATTCACAAACATGAGAACAGATTATCCTCCTCAAAAGGAAAAAGTGCAATCACAAACCAAATACAAACCATGAACTTTGTTAAAGGAGGAAGCTATAAAACTAAAAAACAAGAAACATATCAAAATAAAAACTTCTCATATCACAAAAGACTCGGGTTTGGTAACACCTTCAATGGTTATTTCTTTTCTTGTAAAAACTTTGGTCATTGGAATGCAAGAGTCCTGAAAAGAAAAATTTAGGAAAGTCTAATAGCTTAATGAGATGTTGGAGATACAATTGTGTTGGGCACACAACAATTTTTTTTCATACCATGAGATGCTACAACTGTGATACATTTGGGCACAAATCCCAAGACTACAGGAAATAAATAAGACAACCCATGGAAAATAATCCATACAAGTCAGGAAGGAAATCTAATGAAATTTGGAAGAAAAAAAGAGAGGATAAATCTCAAAGAACAAATGTAGAAAATAAAATTTCATCAAACTGAGTGCCTTATGGAAAGATATGGAGAAGAGAATATGCAGCAGAAACCAACAAAGATGATGAAGATCTTGCACCTAAAAATGAATAAATTGATAACAATAAACCGATGGATGAAACTCCTAATAAGGAATGTGAAATTCATAGATTTGTAGATGAAGAGGAACAATTTCAAGGAAGAAGAATTTATAAAGAAGAAGATGAAGAATATTATGGTGCACAAAACATTGGTGATGATGATGAACTCTCAAAATAAAATTAGTCTGTATAATAGTGTAATGAATAAAACAAATAATATCTAAAGAAGAAAGAAACAAAAAAGAGTTCAAAATATATAAAGAAAAAGTATGAACAAAGCAACGTTATTAATGATATGAAAGAACAATAAAGATCTCTTGGAATCAAAGAACTAAATAATATCAAGAAGAAGAAGAAATAGATCAAGAAGATCATTCAACCTCACACCCTTGTCCATTATGACAAAGGAGAATATAGTAAAACGATATTCGAACACAAAAATCCCAAGAGATTGAGATAACAGCTGGCACATTTACAGGGGAGAAAAACAGTAAAATTTTTCTTTTCGTTGTCATTGATGTCAAAAGGGGAGAGATAAACAATAAAAACAAAGTCCAAAATAAATGGGAGAAAGACATGGGGAGCATCACCTCAGGGGGAGAATCACCTCAAGGGGAACATCATCTCAGGGGGAGAACATAAATATTCCCTTTTTCATTGTTGTCAAAGGGGGAGAAATAAAGAGTAAAACAAAGTCAACTCAAAGGACTCAAAATACATAATACATTTCACAAGGGAAGTAAGATTGTTTTACTAAGGTTTCCATCAATAAGAAAGGGGGAGATTGTTGGAAATTTGGTTGTCATTGATGCCAACCTTGATAAATAGGTGAAGTATCATTTATTTATTGGTTTGAGAAGTGATCCAGGTGGATGTTGGTGGTCACCCACCTATTCCAACTGGCTCATCTTGTGAGTTTTTAGTTCAACACGTTTCTTTGTAATGATGAAACTTCTTTGTAATTGTGGGTTTTGCACTTTCTGGGTTGTCATGAAGCCCTACACAACATCCAGGTGGATATTGGTGGCCTCCCACCTATTCCAACTGGCTTATTTTGGTATTTTTCATGTTAGTACATCTTTATGTACTTCTAGGGTTGTTTTGGGGCTCTAAACAATTTTGTTTTGGCTTTCCATAGTCAAACTATAGATGGAGTTAGATTTTTATGGCATAATGTTCAGTTTTCGAAAATATCTTTCCAACGGACTGTCACATGCCTAAAACGAAGGTCGTATGAAAATGTTATGACCCTGGGAAATTGAGGTACCTACTTACCCATCAGGGCCCACATAACTTTTGGTGTTTCATCTTCTAGGGTTAGGTTTTTGGATGTCTAGGGTTTTAGAATTCATGAGTAATGTTATGAAGGTTGGAAATAATGTTATGAAGGTGACTTGAATGTCAAGCATTGCCAATATTCGAAAAAATGTTATGAAGGTGACTTGAATATTAGTAGAAATATAATATTGACTAATATATTGTATGATCTTGATACACTCATTGTAACATCCCTCTCTACTGAGCACACTATTATTGGCTTGTTCATTGAGGACACTTGCTTGCAAGTGATCCGACTATGCTACTTTGTGATTTCATTCATATTATGGGCTATATATTATGATGTTGAGGTGCTATGGCTTATTAATTATATTTATGTATATATATTGACAAAATTTTTTGACGAGTCATCCTGAGTGTGCAGGACACATGAAAGGAAAAGGATGTTGATGGCATCGATGGGTTCCCTTGGACTCCAAATTGAGTCAGGGAGTGGATTGTATATATTGAATATTTCATTTAACACACATATGTTGTATTATTGACTTTAGTACGATTTATGTGTATAGAATTATTGATAGTGTTTTTTTCAGTGGATGCAGGCTTGACGATGCTTGCTAATCCAACTCACATAAGGAGTAAAGGGGCCATGCACAAAAACCATACATTGATGGAGAGGTGTGGAAATATCCCTGTCACAACCTACTAGCACTCACACCATGGTCTGAACTGTAGGTTAACGATTACCGAGTTCGAAAGGTCCACTATGCCATGAGGGCAGACTGAGATTGTCGCTCGCGAAGAATTCTAAGGAGCACATAATAAGGAAGAGTCTGTATTCCTTATAAGCCCTTAGTCTCTCACAAGGTCGATCGACTGGAGTGTTGAATCCAAGGGTTGGACAACTTCCAAAACAAGTCTAAGGTGAGTGGCACCCTTGGATCATGGAGGTGCGTCTTGAAGGGCATGTCATGTAATTTAAAACTTGAAGTCAATAGATCTAGGTGGCCTATAAAGCATTGAAATAATTAGACCTTGTTGGATTAACTAATTAATTAAACAATAGATTGTTAATTGAAAAGTCTAACAAGAGTCAAAGACTAAGTCTAAGTTTGATTTGGGAACTATATAAAATATTAAAATTGGGATAAATCTAATACTGGGAAAAAGGAAAGATTGGATGAAATGCACATGTGTGCATTAATTTAATAAAAATGATTTTTTTAATAGAATTATTTAATAACTTGAGAGGTTGGGTGTGCATAGAATATAATATAGAGTCAAACTACATAAGTATAACTAAAAGAAGACTCCTAATCCAAATCTAACTAAGATCTAGTTATGATACACTCCTTAAATGAGATTTTGGGGAACAAAGGGACACCTAGGAGTGAAAATAGGAACACATTGAGGAATGTGAGGGAATTTGACCCTTTTAAATAAAATAAAATTGGTAAATATTAGTGTAACTTGGGAAGAATGTGACAAGTGTGTGAGTGAATAATCCAAACTAAATTAACTAAAAAGTTAATTATTTGTGCACGAGGATATGTGTCAGTGAAGAAATTTCTATAAAAACAAATAAGGTAGAAGGGAAAAGGGTCTGATTTTTTGAGCATTGATATGCTGCCAAATTTTTATTGGACTATGTTTTACTTGTGAGAGTTGGGATACCAAGATTGTAAAAAGAGTGGAAGCTCTTCCTTGCGAGGTCAAGTCTTGGAGCTATTATTGTTGGTTTCTTGTGTGTGGCCCCTTTGCGGCTCGGAGGGCTAAGAGGGAAGAAGAGTACCCCTAACATTGGCTGGGAGGTACTTGTGAAGTATCTATGATTAGAAAGAGAAGGAAGGGAAGGAGTGAAATACTTGAAGGGCATCTTCATTACATCACCTGCAATTGTCCTGGTATTTTATATTCTGAATTTATTTGTAGCACTAGTGTAGTAGTATGTTAGACGGATAGGGTCACTGTAGAATCACTGGAAAACTTGAATGCCAATTGTTGCATTTGCTATCAACGAATATTAGTTCAGATTTTATTATTTTAAATTACAATTACTGCCAATCAGATAATAATTACAGTGTTTATATTTTAAATTTTCAATGTAATTCCGGATGTTTTCCTCTCTCTAAATTAGGGTGGCTTAACCCTCATAGTGAAATTTGAATTTATATTATGAATGGTATATGTTCTAAATTTGTATTTTATCTATAATTAAAGTTTGAATGATCAGAGTTTTAGTTGAGATTATTTAGGAATTTAACCATGTATTGTTCGTTGGTAAACCAAAGAGTTAAATATGAAATTTATCATGAGTTTCTTTGTTGAATTTAATTTTAATTCCAAATAAATTTCTTTGATGGGATCTTTGTCGAATTCTATTCTAGATACGAACTTCATATCATAAATTCCTATTAAAACTCATGACCTTTCATTTTGTCGAATGGTGGATCCGTGTTGAAATTTTGTTTAATCTAAATTTATTGTGTATTCCTTGTTGATTGTTGATAAATCCAAAGTTGTTAGTAGCATGGAGTCTCTGTATATTTTATATTCTAAACCCAAAATCTTCGAGATCGTGGTATGCCATTTAATTGTTTTCGAGAGCTTTTAATTACTTCTAATCTTTGACACTACCCCCTTCCACTTTGACAAAGCTATGCATGTGACCATAGGCTAGAACCTAGTGTTGGCCAAAAGGGGACAATTCGGAGCTCCGGGGCTCTGGTGCTCCAGAGGTTTTTCAACTTCATCACTCATGTTCACCCGAAGTGTTAACCAAATGAATTAGGTCATAAGAAAAGTTGACCGACATATGTAGGTTAATCCTACCCTTCCACCTTCCTTCGTTAACTTTTAAGAACTTAATCGAATGGTTGACAGAGATTCCCTCATGTGAGAATCTACGGTGGAGATCCAATCTAGAACTCTAGGATTTGGGGTTTTTCTTCGCTTTCACTACCTTAGACTATTTCACCCAGATTGTAAAACCACCAAAGGGCTTGAAGATTTGATGAATTACACTCCTCTATAGACTAATGGTTGTCGTCCACTCTAGAATTAGGAACTCCATAAGTTCTCACCTTTTTGGCAACAACGAATCTATTTTTCTGAACTACCAAACCTCCAAAGGATGAAGGCTCGAAGATCTAACGGTCCTCAATGAATCGCTAGATATATGGTTTTCCTTCACTCCAGGACTTTGGAAATTCGGGGTTCTTTTAATCCTTAGTAGTTATACCTTAACTTAGTTGGAGATCCGAATCCCGAATAAATTAGAGATATACATTTCACATCTTACCATCAACTGACGGTCATGATTTACTCTGGATTTTAGGACTCCAAGATTTCCTTAACATTTAATAGCATGACTCTAATTTTGTCGGAGTATTGAATTTCCAAACCTCCGAAGAGCGAAGGCTCGGAGATCTAACGGTCCTTGATTGATCACTATATCTACGAATGACCTTTACTCTGGGACTTCAGAGCTTCGAAGTTTCTCAAATCTTAGACAATTAGGACTCAAACTTGTTGAATCGTCGAACTCTTGCAGATCCAATGGCTAGTATTCACTCACTGATCTATGGTGTAGTTTCACTTCACGACTTTAGGAGTTGGGGCTCACTTCATATAAGTAATTCATATCTGCCAAAGTGATGAATCTCGAAGGTGTCAGGGTTTAACGAGTGTGCTACTCTTGTTTGATTGGATGGTTTCGGGGATTCCAACTCCTCATGATAAGATCTCATCCACTAATTCCTTCAAGGGATTTCAAACTCTTGATTTCCTCACTTGAACCCTGCACACTCTTTTTCTCTTGAGATTTACTACTTATTGAAGTGAACTCCAGCGCTCACTTGTGTATCTCTCCTGAGCTATGGATTTTAATTGTTGTGTTTGCACTTTTCTCCTTCCCTGTGTAAGTTCACACTATCTCTCCTAAGCTTCGTTCTTCCGAAACTCTGTGAATCGGTCATTGTTTCTTCTGAAACTGGGCCTTCAAGGTGTCCGACTACACACTTCTAGAGTTGGCTTTGGAAGTGTTTTCACTATGACACCCAGAAGAGAAACTTCAAGTTTCTTAAAAAAGAATTAACTTATTCTTAAAAAAGACTTTCACTCAATTGGAAAATTTATTCATCACATGATCCAGTTGGCTATTGGTGGCCACCCACCTATTCCAACTAGATTCTCTTGTCCTATTTTAGTTCAACACGTTCTTCTATACTTCTTTGTAATTTTGGTTTCTATAGTTTTGGGGCTTTCTGAATCCCTACACATATTCTAGGTGGATATTGGTGGCCTCTCACCTAATCCAACTGGATTATTTTGTATGTTTTCATATCAACACATCTTGCTGTACTTCTAGGGCCATTTTGGAGGCCTAAACAATGTTTATTTGGATCTCCACATTCAAACTGTAGACGAAGTCAGAGTTTGACGAAGAAATGTGTATTTTTTTGAAATACTTTTCCAATGGGCTATCACGCGCCTAAAACGAAGGTCACATGCAAAAGTTACAACTCTGAGAAGTTGAGGTACCAACTTACCCATAGGGGCCCAGATGAATTTTGGCATTTCACCTCTTAGGATTAGGTTTTTGGATGTATAGGGTTTTGGAATTCATGAGTAATATCAAAAAGGCCTCTAGATACTCATTGTAATTCATTCTGCTTAGACAAATGCATGTAGTAGCCACATCTCTCTTAGAGATAACTACCACCATTCGAGAAAGTGTTTCAGCTATGCAGTTTTACAATTTCAACCTATTTCATTATTCAATAGAAGATATTTTTCCCTGGATATATGTGTTATTCTTCATATATCCTTGTTTACTGTATTCAATATTTTAATCATTTTGTTCCGCTCATAAATCCGGATCAATGGTATTAGAGAGGTCTTCTCTTCATTTATTTTTCTTCGTGCATGTCCCCAACAAGATTTGGGTACAAGAAGTTGGGAGCTCAACAAAAAACCATGGGGGATGAAAAGAAAGATGATGGAGTAGGAGATCCTATTAAAATGTTGCTCGAGGAATCCCTCACGTGACAAAGGAATGAAATGATGGACAACTTCATGCAGATCCTTCGACGACTGCCCATAGGAGAAGAATCTTTATCAAGCGACCATGCAACCCCTTCAAGGTACAGGTAAATTTTGATACTCCATTATTTGAAGGACCGATAGATGTGGATGCTGTAGATAAATGGTCGAATTTTCTTGAAGGGTATTTTTCGGTCCACAATTTTTCCAATAGGGAAAATATCACTTTTTCACTCCTCAAGGTAGTTCCCCATGTTAAAGACTGGTGGGAAAATTACTCTAAGAAAAGGGTCGTAGAGGAATCTGCAATGTTTGTGGTGGCCCCTACATGGAATTCCTTCTTGGATGCCATTAAAGAACAATACTACCCTATTGGAAGCTACGATGACTAGTACACCAGATGGACCACCCTACATCAAGAAAGGGACTAGATAGTACTAGATTTCACCAATATTTTCCATACCCTACACACCAAATTGGGTATCAAAGACTCTAAGCATCATCTAGTGCTCAAATACCATGGTTGTTTGGATAGATACATTCAAATTGAAATGGAGTTTCTATACATCGCCTCATTGGGCACAACTTATAGATACACTATCAAGATAGAGTATAAATTTAAGAAGAAAAGGCGAGAGTTTGGATCTGCAAACCCCTCATAACCAAAGCAGGGAAAAGGTGGCCCCAACCCACATAGCAAGGGACCAAGTTGATATGGCCACCCTCAGGACAACCAGTCCAAGCTGCAACACAAGAAGGGCAATGAGAAGACGAAGAAGGACATGGGAAAATGGTGTGAGTACCATAAAATCCCTTGGCACAACATCGAAGAATGCGGCTCCAAGAAGTCACTCATGGCCGAACTGAAGGCTTCTGAATTAGAGGCTGATTCTGATTCTGAATCAAATACCAAAGGAGGGAAGCGTATTATTGATGCTGAACCCAGTGCCACTATCGTTACCACCAAAGTTCGGCCAAGCTAACTAGAAGAACCATAGGAAGGGGAACACCTCTTTCACTCACAGATGTGGGTAAAAGGGGCTCTGCTTCATTTCATTGTTGATAGAGGTAGTCAGAAGAACCTGATTTCAATAGAGGTCATCGAGTGACTGGAACTACTAGAAACAACAAACCCATAACCCTACACCATCAACTGGATTCACCAAGGAAGAGATCTCGGTGACAACCAACATTGTTGTCTTCCCTACGACATCAAGCCTTTCAAAGATGAGGTACTGTATGATATTCCTCCCCTTGAAGTTTTTGATGTTATTTTAGGAAAACCATATTTGTGGAAGCATCATGTTGTGTATGGGTCTAGACACCACAATTTTATTAATACTTTGGGTAGGAAATTGTACAGGATACCAGAGGTAGCGCCGCCTATTTCTATTTCTTTAACATTTTCTAAGAAATACAGTAAGGTCATTTCATAGACCGAGAAGCTCGCCTTCTTTGTGATCCATGCTCACAGTAAATAGAAGGTCGCCGCCAAATTTTTGGCCTCTATATAGAGCCTCTCTTTGCAGCGGAAGAAAGTGGACGAGATCATGGAAGAATACAGAGACATCTTCTCCTCACCTACAGGGGTACCGACACACTTCCAAGTCAAGCATCCAATTGATATGACCCCCGATGCACCTCTACCTAATGGACCAGTCTATCATCGCTCGCTGATGGAAAATGACAAAATTAGACGTCAAATCCAAGAGCTTCTTCAAAAGGGGAACATCTGACCCAACTCCTCCCCTTGGGGAATCCCAATTATACTAGTGCAGAAGAAGGACGAGACTTGGTGACTCTGCATTGATTACAGAGCCTTAAACAAAATCATAGTTAGGAATTGGTACCCCATTCCTAGGATTGATGACCTTCTTGAATATCTCAGGGGGGGGAATTTCTTCAACAAGATTGACCTAAAGTCTGGCTACCACTAGGTTCCCATCGAATCAACTGATGTATGGAAGACTACCTTCAAATCTAAAGAAGGTCTCTTCGAATGGCTAGTCATGCCCTTTGTCTTAAAAAATGTACCAACCACTTTCATAAGGTTGATGGATGATGTATTGAGACCCTTCACCAGCTCCTTTGTGGTGGTATATTTGGATGACATCCTCATCCTCAGTAGAACGTGGGAGGAGCACATATGACATATTCAACAGTTTTTGAGCATTCTACGACAACACAAGCTATATGCCAACTTGGAAAAATGATCTTTTGGTATGAACATGGTCCAATACTTTGGCTACATCATTGATGATCATGGGGTACATGTTGATCCAACTAATATCCAATTCATCTGTGACTCGCCAGCCCCGACCACACTGATCGAGCTTCAGAGCTTATTGGGACTAGCCAATTTCTATTGACGATTCATTTTGGGATTCTCCCATATTGCATGGGCCCTCATCCAGGTGACCAAGGGCAGTGGCAGGAACATGTTCATGTGGGGGAAGGAACAACAATGAGAATTTGATGATCTAAATCATCGCTTGTGCTCAACTCCAATACTCTCCTTTCCCAATCTGCAACAACCATTCGAGATTGAGACTGATTCATATGACTATGTTATGGGTACAGTTCTCATTCATCACGGTCATCCAATGGCATACCACAGTGAGACACTCTCAGATACTATCCAGAAGTACCCCACCTATGAAAAGGAAATGTATTCCATTGTACAATCTTGTCGTTAATGAAAACATTACATTCTGGGAAAGGAGACGATCCTACACACTAATCACAAGCCTATGCAGTTCATATAGACATAGGGGAAATTGTAGAAAGACCACCATCAGAAGTGGTCCACCTACCTACAATAGTTCCATCTCAACATCAAGTATAAGACAATTATCTCAAATCGTGTCGATGATTGCCTCAATCGACCTCCTGTGGTTGCACTCACCACTGTGCTCCATTCCTGTGGACATGAAGCATCTGATTGGACCCAACTTTATCAACAAGATCCAGACTTCGCCACCACCTATCATCTCTTGGGTACAGGCATGGCTATCACCGATTTTCACATTCAAGATAGACTATTATGCCACCTGGTCCATCTCTATGTTCCTACAAGTGAGCGTGCAAAGATGATTTGGGAATCCCACTATAGTCAGATGGCAGGACATTTTTGTGTGGAGAAAACTGTGGCCATTCTTCAGAAACATTTTAATGGCCAAAAATTCGACAGACGTCAGCAAGTATATCAGACCTTGCACTGCCTATGCCATTGCCAAGCCATCCATTAAGAAGCAAGGCTTATACACCCCTCTTCCTACTTTTGAGAAGCCTTGGGAATCCATCTCAATGGATTACATGTCTGGCCTTCCATCCACCAAGCAAGGAAATGAATGCGTATTTTTGGTCATTGATCGGTTTTCGAAGATGGCCATCCTCGTAGCCTATAAGAAGAATATTACAATGAAAAATACTACCAAGATCTTCTTCGAACAAGTGTGGGTTCACTTTGGGATACCACAGACCATCATATTCAATCAGGAAAACAGGTTCTTCAAAACATTTTGGTCAATTCTTTGGTCACTATTGGACACCAAGCTCACAAAATCGGCTACTTTTCACCCCCAAACAGACAACCAAATAGAGGTTGTCAATCATATGATTGTGCACATCCTGCGCATGTACAACTCTAAGCATCCACGTACATGGGATGAAAGTCTCCCCTATGTTCAACACAGTTACACCATGGCTCTCCATAGCTCCACCGACCATAGCCCATTTCAGGTGGGGATGGGATTCCAACCCTTGGGACCCATTGATGTTGCACTTCCTCTTTCCACCACACAGACAAAATCTTCCCATGATCATTTTGAGATCAGCAAAGCCAAAAGATTCATTGAGTGGATTCAACACATCCTCCAACAGGTCTAGGAGATTTTGCAGAAATCAAATGCTAAGTATAAGTATCTACATGATCAACACAGGGTACCACACTAGTTTTAGGTTGGCAAAAAATATGCTTACATTTGTAGAAGGAGCCTCTCATAGGGCTCCATCGGAAGATCCTGCCACTTCGCTATGGTCCTTACACTATCACCAAGGCCATGGGTAGCAATGATTTTGATCTCAACACTGCACCCTTCCTTGGTCTGCACCCAATGTTCAATGTGGACCTCCTTCGACCATATTTTCCACCATTATTGGACACCTCAAAGATCGCATAGAAAATAACACCCACAGAGCTCAACCTTGACTACATGGAATAAGCATCCACTGATTAGATATTGGACACACAGGTCAAGGGCACTCACCAACAGAGGATCCATCTTTATCGAGTTGTTAAGGCATGGAAAATCCTACACCAAGGAAAGTGGCTCACTTGGGGCCAAATCCATCAGAATTTTCCTCACCTGATGGGGAAACTCAACGCAATGGAGACCATTGCTTCCTAAGGGGGGAGGATTGATCCAGATGGCTATTGGTGGCCACCCACCTATTCCAACTTGCTCCTCTTGTTCTTTTTAGTTTAGCACGTTCTTATATACTTCTTTGTAATTCTGGGTTCTAAACTTCTAGAGCTGTCTGAATTGGTACACATCTTCCAGGTGTATATTGGTGTCATCTCACCTAATCCAACTAGATTATTTTGTAATTTTTCATGTCAACAAATCTTGTTGTACTTCTACGGCCATTTTGGAGGCTTAAAAAATGTTTTTTTGGCTCGCCATAGCCAAACTATAGACAAAGTTACAGTTTGATGGTGAAATGTGTAGTTCTTTGAAATACCTTTCCAATGGGCTATCATGGGCCTAAATCGGAGGTTGTATGCAAAAGTTACGACCCCAGGAAGTTGAGGTACCAACTTACCCATAGGGGCCCACATGACTTTTGACATTTCACCTCCTAGGGTTAGGTTTTTGGATGTCTAGGGTTTTGGAATTCATGAGTAATATCAAAAATGCCTCTAGAGCCTCATTGTAATTCATTCTGCTCAGACAGATGCACGTAGCAACCACATCTCTTCTCAGAGATAGCTACCACCATTCAAAGAAGTGTTTCAGTTCTTCAGTTTTACAGTTTCAACCTATTTCATTATTCAATAGAGGATATTGTTCCCTGGATATTTGTGTTATTCTTCATATATCCTTGTTTATTGTATTTAGTCTATTAATTAGTTCGTTCTGCTCCTAAATACGGATCATCATAGTATCAATTAATTTATAAAGTATAGAGTAAGCTTACATTTCCTCTTGTGTTGAGAGCTTTTCTCTTCTTTTATTTTCCTCTTTCAAATTGTTATGTAGATTATATATTTATCTACTTGGTTGTAACCTGTAGGGTTGTCAAAATTATTCCAGGTAAACATAAGTAAAATTGAAACTGTCATAAATGATAGATTGTCTATTAAGGATCTCTGGTTTTTACAGTTAAGTTTCTTTCATGATACTATTGAAAATTCTTCCTAACCTTTAAATTAGTAAGATGAATCAATATTGTAATAGTATATATTGTTTTATGATGTGATGGCCAAGATATTAGATTCTCTGTGTTATTTTTGAAGAATTTGTAGTAAGGAATGTTGAGAATTATAGTTAAACTTAGGAGTAGATTAAAGTTATGGAAATTAGATACTTCCTTGCTCCTCGGAACAATCTCCACTATTGAGACCTTAAATGGTCAAAATCGATCGGATGAATCCTAGACTTGAGAGTTGATTATGTGTCTTGGAGGTCCTAACCTTGCAAGATAGGTTGGGTGGGTAGACATTGTATGCGATGTTATGTGATATGGCAGATCCTTAATACCTTGAAGTTGTATCTAAATCTTGTTGTGCAATGAGATGAATGAAATAGAATGTGTATTACTGAAGTATGTTAATATCATGTTTCACTTGTTCTATTGATGTTAAAAAAAAAACATCTCTTACTGTTTCTCAATTACTTTTATAAGGTTGAGATTGTTTCATTAATATCCATTCACAAAAGAAGAAATTGTCCAGATAAAAAGGGTAAATGGGTAATCCAATATGGATCCATACAAATCACAAATAAATAAGTTAATAAGACATGGTTCATTAAAAGTGATTCATAAAATCTCAATTAAAGAATAGTCTAGAGATGAGATAGAATGTCAATGGTGGATGTTTGGTGAGGAAGCATTGACACCATCGAGTCACAATTCGAATCTGTTCAAACAATAATAAGGTTAACTATTTGTAAGTCGGTCGACTACAAGACGAATCGACCAACTCCAAGATTGTAGATTGATGGAAGTTGGAGAACACAAGTCAATCGATTTCAATATGAGTCGAAGACAAGTTGACCAACTAAAGGTCGAATTTGAAGAAAAAATGAGTCGGGAAATACAATTCGACCAAAGAAAGTCGAGACGGCCAAAGTTGAATTTCTCAAGTCATTTTTCTTCCAAGTTGAGTTGGTCCAAGAAAGAAGTAACCCAAAGGTCGAAGTCGAAGAAAAATTAAATACAAGTTGGGTTGAGGCTGAAGAAAGATGGTTCGACTAGAATTGAAATACTCAAGTCGAAATTGCTCGTAGTTGAGTCGACCAAAAAGATGTTTGTCGGTCGAATGAGGAAGAAAATACGAAAAAGGGTGAGACCAAGTCAAATTTTTAGTGAATAGTAGTTGAGAGGGAAATTATTTTAATACAACCATCAAGTAAAATGTTTATAAGTTGAGTTTAAATAACAAGAAAGGAGATATGTGGAGGTAGATTTAGACATTCACGAAAAGGTAATATGTACTGAAGTCGATCTGGCATCCGATGATGAATGGAAAATATGGGCAAGTTTCCTTCAAAGAACCACCTATACCAGCCACCTCGCACACTTTCTGAGAAAATTTCTCACATATTGACTAATTGGGCTTGTTATGCATAAAACACATGTCATAGAATTTTAAAATTCATTTCCATAATTTGTAATGTCCCCCACCTCTTAGAAAGGTGATGAGGAGACTCAGTGGCCTGGGCACCCCCACTAGGTCATAGTCTCACACTGAGGGGGGAAAAGTCAAGAAGTTAAAAGTTATATTTTTAAGTTGAATTAAGAAAGGAAAAGGATAAAGGAGTAAAAGATAACTCAAC
>ML787926.1:264049-289560 GCA_009831015.1 Picea engelmannii | reverse complement strand
TCAAACCACGTCAAGCCAACAACCATTATCAAGCATTAAACCAACCAGTAACCAAGTATCAAGCTAACGCATGAAGCGTAGTGAAGGAGATTGCTAAAGGAAAGGCACACTGAGCACCCAAATTCTGTCCATGGAAAGAGCCAGGGAAGGGCGCACTGGTGCATGCCCGATTCTGTCAATGGAAAGAGAAAGGGAAGGGTGCACTGGTGCATGCCCGATTCTGTCAGTGGAAAGTTTACTAACTATGATTACAGGCGTTGGAGGCCGCTACCTGTTGGTTTTTGGTTCACCAGATGAAATTTTCAACGATGACATCCGCATCAACACCGTTGTTCAAGTCTACTCCAAACAATTTGTTTTTCCTAAATAACTCTCCCAAAATGTCACGAGTGCCAATATTGAACTGTTTTAGAGATGGCGCCAGTGGGATTGCATCACCTTTCTGATTATGTTGTTTGCTTTGTAACTGCCAAATTCTTAGATTATCATCCCTCACATGTTTATTGAAGAGGCCAACTAATTAACTAATATGTTGTTGTATAGAGCTAATCTTTTGTGGTGGAATTGGCTATTAGGTTGGGCTCATACAATACACTCTGTATCTAGCTATCGATTCGATCTAGGACAGCTAGCACAACTCAATCTAGAAAATACAAAATTTCAAAGCTTAGTTGAGAAAGTTAAATGGCATCACTATCCAAAAAATACTTTATTACACATAAACCCATCAAGGATTTACCAAATCAATTTCAGGAATAAAATGGTAGTTTATGACAATATTTTCAGGGGATGAATAGAAAATCTAATAGATTAAAAATTCAACTCAAATAGAGTATTTTAACTGAAGTCAAAGAGACTTCACTGGTACCTCCCATCCAACGCTAATCATAGAGACTTCACTAGTACCTCCCATCCAACTCTAGGGGTACTATTCTTCCCCCTTAGCCCCATAAACTGCAAATGGACCACACACACAACTAGAAAAACTCTAGCTCCAAGCTTGCCTCCCAAGGTAAAGCCACCACTCTCTCTCTCAAGATGGGTGTCCCAACTCTCACAAGTAAAACTAGTCAAAATAATTCGGGAGCATAACTTTACCCATAACTAGTGTGCTCCATTTTCCCTCTAGACCATTTTCTTTATAGGAGTTTCCTTAATGACACATCCCCACTTGCACAATTAATTCACTTTTTGATTAAATAAATTAGAATTATTCCCCCCTTACACTTGTCACCATATCCCCAAGTTACACAAGTAATTCCACATTTTATTTTAATTTAAAGTCAATTTCCCTCACCATTCCTAAAAATGCTCATTAAATCATTCCTAATTGTCTATTTTTCCCCATATTCCCATTTAATGATTGAAGCCTTACTAAATATGAGTTGAGTTAAAATATGATTCATCTCTAGTTAGACTAATGTTAACTAGACTCTAGATACTTTTCTATGCATACACATTCTTTCATATTTAAAAAGCCCCATTTTACATTTTTCTTGCACACATGTGCCTTATATCAATATTTAAATATAATTCACCCTCTTTTTTAATTCTTAACTTGTTTTACTTCATTCCCTTTTTATTTAATTTATAATTTAGTTTTAGACTTCTTATCAAACTTGGACTTAGGCTTAATTTTTGAATAGGTTTAGAATTTCACTTGGGATTTACAATTAATAATTTCAATCCTTAATTAATTAATTAAATCCGGAAATGCTTAAAGATTTTACAAGGTTTAATTATTCGCTCAAGGTTTTCTAGGCCACCTAGATTCATTGACTCAAGCTTTATTTCCGTGACGTGTCCTTCAAAACGAACTCCGTGCTCCAAGGGTGTCATTCGCTTTTGACTGATTTTGATAGTTGTCCAACCCTTGGAGTAAGCACTCCATTCATGCGACCTTATGAGAGACTAAGGGCTTCTAAGAAATAAGGTCCACGCCTTATTGCACACCCCTTAGAAATATTCATGAGTGACTATCTCAGTCTTCCCTCACGACATCGTGGACTTCTTCAACTAGGTAATTGTTAACCTACAATTCGAGCCACTGTGGGAGTGCTAATAGGTTGTGATAGGGACACTGCCACACCTCTCCCTCAATATTTGTTTTTTGTACATGGCCCCTTTAATCCTTATGTGAGTCAGATTAGGAAGCATTCGTCAACCTGCATCCATCAACGACACACTATCAATGATCCATATACAAAATCATACTATATTCGATCATATGTCACATATGCATAAAAGAAATACTCAAACCAATACAATCCACTTCCTGACTCAATCCAGAGTCCAAGGAGGTCCATTGATGCCATCGACATCCACAATTTGTCAAGCAACCTGCACACTCAGGGAAAAATCGTCAATAACATCTGCCAAAACATATATATCAAATAACATTAAATCACAACCATCAACATCATCACAAAATCCATAAGCGAAGCAATAACCATGTACTATAATTGGATTACTTGCTTGTAAGTTCTCTCAAAAAATAAGTCGATAATAGGTTCTTGTAAGAGCGATATGTTACATACACCCCCATCTTGTTTTAAACTTCATCCTGAATTTGTACAATATATAAAATGCAGTAATAAAAGTATCTAACAAGATCTATATGTCTAATTTATCAAATAAGTAAGGAAATTGCTAGCGCATATCATATGTGTCCTCCCAAGTAGCCAAGTGTGGACTGTAATTATCCCATTGGACCTTGACTTGATTGTCTGTTCGAGGTCGTAGTTGTCGAATGTGATGGTTCAGAATGAGGATTGGATTTGCCATGAGTGCACCTTCGTCTGACACCTACAAAGAACTCATGTCAATCACATGTGTAGGATCACTAACATAATGTCGCAAAACAGATACATGAAAAACATCCTGCATATGCCTTAAAGAATCGGGCAAGGCTAGTTGATAGGCCATGGGTCCTTTCTTTTCCACAAATTTGAAAGTTCCCACAAACCTAGGAGAGACTTTAACACCCTTTCCAAACTTGATCGAACGTTTGTGCAGCTTCACCTGCAAGAAAATGTGATCGCCAAATTCATAATTACGGTCAACGCAATGGACATCAACAAAACTCTTATGTCGATCTTGTGCTTCTTTAATCATGTGTCTTATCATTTGCATTTGTTCTTCCATTTATTGGATCTCTTCTAGTCCTACGAGGACCCTATCCTCAAGTCGATCCTAGCTCAATGGCATCTAACACGGTCACCTGTAAAGAAACTCAAATGGTTCCATCTTAATGCTACTTTGTTAGTTGTTGTTGTATGAAAACTCTACCTATGGAAAGAACTCTTTCCAACGCTTATGTTGGTCCATTACATACATATGAAACATATCTTCCAAAATTTGGTTCGTTCTTTCTGTCTTCTCGTTAGTCTCAGGGTGATACGTTGAACTAAAGTTCAGTTGTGTCCCCAAGGCCTCTTGGAAACTGGTCCAAAAACGTCTTATAAACGTCGATCCTCTATCGGATATGATCCTTTTTGGAACACCATGCAATCTCACAATATTGCTGATAAAAAATATAGCTATTTCTGGTGCCTGATATGTCATACACACAAGAATAAAATGTGCACTCTTCGTCAGAGTGTCAACTACCATGAAAATCGAATCATGTCTCCTTATCGTTAGTGGAAATCCAACTATAAAGTTCATCGAAATGACCTCCCATTTTGATTCTGGAATGACATGTGGTTATAGTAATCCTTTCAGATGTTTATGTTCAACTTTCACTTGCTGACATTCTAGACATCGCGACAGGTAACTAACTATGTCTTCTTTTATTCTTTTCCAGAAGAATAAAGGCTTAAGGTCAGCCTTCATCTTCGTGACTCCCAGATGAGCCATGTATACTTCTCTATGAGCTTCTCTTAAGATCAAATTTCTCAATTAGTCATTAGGCGGTATATAAATCCTATTATTATACCTCACCAGTACATCATTGTCCAATTTATAACCTTCAAACCTTGGTACCATCATGGTGTCTTGTCTGATATTGTCCTTAACTTATTTGTACCAATCATCATCGATCTGTGTAGCTAGAATATTTTCTCGAAGATTCTTCTGAAGAGGTATCACCAAGAATACAAGTGGTCTCCAACTCAACGCATCGACCACTCTATTTACCATACCCTTTATGTAATAAATCTTGAAGTCATATTTGCTAAGTAATTATGACCAACACCTTTGTCGCGTGGTCAAGTCACTGTCTGTAAATATGTGTTGCAATCCATAATGATATGTTTTTAGTTCGAATTTCCATCCAATCAGATAGTGTCTCCACGCTCTCAAGGAATACACAATGGCCAATAATTCCAAATCATGCGTTGCATAGTTATCCTCATGTTTTCTTAATTTCCTTTAGATATAAGTGATCACTCGACCATCTTGCATCAATACTCCACCTAAACCTTCTTTGGGCATGTTTGTGCATACTAGGAATTCCTTGTCCATGTCGGGGACTTTTAATATCGGTGCTATCTTCAACAATTCATTGAACCTTTGAAATGCTTCTACGCATTTGTCGGTCCATAAAAGGTTCTTGTTTTTCTTTTGCAATTCTGTGATTGGATTTTCTATCTTCGAAAAACCTTCGACGAATCATCGATAATATCCTGCTAAACCCATAAAGTTGCGTACTTCTGGTACTTTTTTTGGTGCATGCCATTCCATAATAGCTTCTACCTTCATTGGATCCATAGTTATACCTTCACCGTATATAACGTGCCCCAAGTAATAAATCTTTGATTGGTAAAAAAAACTTTTCGACAGTTTCTCATATAGATTATTTTTTCATAAACACTATAGTACCAAGCTTAAATGTTCATCATGTTCTTTTGTCATTTGAGAATATATCAATATGTCATCAATGAATACTTGAACAAACTGGTCCAAGTATTCATGGAGCACCCCATTCATCAAAATCATCAATACCCCCGGGGCGTTTGTCAGTCCAAACGGTAAAACAGTAAACTCGTAGTGTCTGAACCTCGTCTTAAATGCGGTCTTAGGAATATCTTCCTCTTTCATTCATAACTGGTGATATCCTGATCTCAAGTTAATCTTTGAAAATACCGTCGCGCCTTTCATTTGATCAAATGAATAATCTATTCTTAACAACAAATATTGGTTCTTGATCATCCCCTTGTTCAATTGATGATAGTCAATACAGAGTCTGCACAACCCATATTTCTTATGAAAATAACATGTGCACCCCAAGGTGACACACTGGGTTATATAAGTCCCAATTCCAACAACTCCTTCAATTGCATTTTCAACTCCTATAACTCAGGCATTGACATCCGATAAGACATTCGTGCTTTCAATCTAGTTCCAGGTTTCTAGTTGATTGTAAAATCAAACTCTCTCTCAGGAGGCAAGCCTGGTAACTCTTCTGGGAACATGTCAACAAACTCTCATACTACTAGAAGGTTGTCTAATCCTTCTGCCTCTCCCTTATCATTTAGCGCTAAGATTGAATATAACTTACATCCCTTAAGAATGATTTTCTGTAGCTGTAGGGAATAAATGAACCTCAAGGACACTCCCTGGTTTCTTCCTACAATCACTCTTTTGTGTCCCACATCATCGATCAAATTAACCGCTTCGTCTTACAGTTTATTATCACATCATGCAATTCCAACTAGTCCATACCGATCACTATGTCATAATATCCTAAGATCATGACATATAGGTTTTCCTTCATTACAAAATATCCCAAGTCAATGTTACAGTCCATAACCCTTCCTCCAACCTTTTGTTTGGCACCCGAAGCCATTTCTATGTATCTAAACTCTTCCTATTTGACTGCCTTTACTTTAATTATTTCCAGCGCTGCGGTAGAAATAAATCTCTCTGTAGCACTCGAATCTATCAAAATACTAAAATTTTGGTCCACGATGGTACCAGATATCTAGAGAATAGTGGGTTGGTGCTCAACCTATTGGTTATTCACTGTGGCATGAATCTTGTGGGCCTTTCCCAAATCTCCAATTGTAGGGTGTCCTATTGACCTGACTACTCTGGCCTTCTCAACCAGATAGTCTCACTAGTAATGTGTCTCTCCCCATGTCCAAAGCCTGGTCTTCGGTCCAATACTCCTGGTCCCCGAAGTAGAATTTGTTGGCCTACCAATCTGAGCTCCTAGTCTATTCTGTTGAACATGCCTAAATTGTTGTTGTTGCGGGTGATGTTGATGTTGATGTGGTGATCCTTTGTAGGGAGTCCTCTACTGAGGATTCGGTCATCGATGTGTCACCACCCTGTCGTAAGGCCTTGAACTCATTGAGCTAGTGCTCAATTAATTCCTCTAACAAGTACCTCTCCCAGAACTACTCCTGAAACAATTCCCATGACATGTCTTGGATGACCATGTTTAGTTGAGGTAGGAGCGTCTTCCACCATAGAAGAGTGCTCCCCTTCAACTAAAATATCACCATGCTGAATTTCATGTTGGAGGTGTAGTCATGAAGTGTGAATCACATCACCATGTTCTCCAACCATGCCTTGGGGGCTAATCCATCCATGGAACCCATGAACTCAGGAAACTTCACCTTCTAGAGTTCTCTGTGAATTCCACCATTTCTAGTTGGAGTACGTTGTGAACCCTCATTGGGTATAGGTTCCCTGGCCTCATCTCTATCTAGTCGGTTAATCAAGGCCTCTGACATCCTCTGAACGGACCTCATCAAACCAACCACATTTCCTACTACAATATGATCCTGCCCAATGACTTGTTCTTCTCCTTGGGGGTTAGACTCCTCTGGCATGGATGCTACTACTGATATTATGGTAGATGCGAGAGGTATTAACCTCCACATGTAACCCTGGAAATAATAGAATATTATGGAAAGCAAGAAGAAACCCTAAAGCCTTGGACATAACCAAAGACAGGTCGACTAAAGATAATAATTAATATTGAGTTTCTAGCCTCCAGAAAGAGAATTCGGCCCAAAAAGATAAGGAAGAGTAGTATAAATACAAAATTCCAGAGCTCATTTGGACACACGCAGCTCACAACTGCAAAAATTTAGTAAGTGCACAAGTTTGGAGAGTAGTTGCAATTGCAACTACTGCAACTAGTATTTTTGGTTTTAGGCTTGGAATTTCTCTTGGTTATGGTTTGGACTTTCTTCTTCGTACACTAGCTTTGGAGAGTGGTACTCTACCTTGATTTTCTTTTGGACCTAGGGTTTGCTTCCAAAATTATTCTCTCTGTCAAGGTTAAGGTGTTCGGGGGTGGCTTCAACCTATGGTTGGGTGACAATATTGCTATATTGTCTATGGTTAAACAAGCACACCTATTATTTCTAATAGATTATGGGCCCACATTAGAGTCAGACATTCGAAGCACTAGAAGATAGATTGGGAGGATTTTCTTAGTTACAGTTGTAGTTGCAGTGAAATTTTTTGATGTAGCAACGAAACCTTAACCCTCTTGTTGAGGCACCTTAAGTGAAGAGATTGAACTAATTTATGGATATCCCAGTGCACCCTAACCCAACGTGCCTCCTGGTACTCTCATCAAGCTATGACGTCAAGTTTGAGTTTTTGGTCAAAATCAAAGGTTGACCAAGTCAAAGTCAAAGTTTGACCAAGTCAAAGCAGTCATAACTTACTCTATGAAGTTAGAAAAAAAGTTAGATGGGGCTTCTAACTTCAGAGCATGGAAGACAAGGATTGACCTCATCTTTGCTAATAATAAAGTGTTGAATATCGTGAAAGGAAATATCATGGAACCACAATTTGAAGAAGGAAAAGAGAAGGAACCTCAGAACATTGCAATTATGGAGAATTTCAAGGACAATGACATCAATTACATGAGTATCATAGTGGACTCTTTAAAATATTACTTGATACCCTACATCTCTCATCTTGACTCATCTAATAATATGTACAATTCCCTACCTAATCTCTTCTCAGTCAGAAACATTGGACAAGTAATGAATCTGAAGAATGAGCTTCGTGACATGAAAATGAATGATGATGAAAGAATAAAATCATACTTTGTGAGAATATCTCAGTTAAAAGATCAACTACAAGATATTGAATAAATCATTTCAAGGAACTAGTAAATATAGTACTCAAAAACATTCCCAAGACATGGGATGCATTTTTCGCAAGCATGAACACAAGAAAGGAGTATCTCATATTTGAAGAACTTTGGACTTGTTGTTCAAAAGAAGAATCAAGGATTAACACAAAAGGGAAATCCCAAAATAAATATGATGATCAAGCCCTCATAGAAAAATTAAAGAATGTCAGGAATAAGAGGAAGTTTGGCTTAAGGAAGGAAATAGACAAAGCATCAGTTGTCGAAGAAAGGGAACACTCAAATAAGGCCAAGCAGAATAAAGAAGACATCTTCTTCTAAGTCAAGGTAACAATATTCTTCAAAAGTTCTTGTACATACCATCTTTACATAGTTTATGTACATATCTTGCATATCTATTTATTAGAAGATAAGATGTTCAAGTGAAACAATACCTATGGAATAATAACAAGATAAGGATTGCTATCACGATGACTACAAGTCAAGCAATCCACATGAAAATATGAAGTACGTTGACAACCCTTGGTAAGAATTCCGGTGGAATCTTTTATATAAGTAACAACTATCAGATAAGCTGAATCAGAATCAACCTTGAAAGAGACCCATAAGAAGTCAAAACATAAATAATTCAACAATCAAGAGGAAATTAGAAAAAGACATGTGACACTTTGTAGAAGGCAATGAGGATGTAGACGAAAGCATGGACTCTATTAGATGGAGGGAGATGATTACATACTTCCAAAAGAATAGCATGCATTCATTCATGAAGCAAGGATTAGGAGGGAGCTAATCCTAAATGATATGATCCATTGAGGATTATGGAGTATCTTTCCATGTAACTTCCAATTGAAAGTAGCAGCCATGATAAACAACACGTGTTCAATTTGACTCTAGAATAAGTCTTCTTTGAAAAGAAGCCTTAAAGTATCCTTGTTGTCCATATACATCCATGATTCTATGATGAAAGGAAGAAGTTGGATTCTTTAGGGAATATAGAAGAAACCATGGACCCAAGAGCTAAAGAGATACATGAGGAAGAACCTGAAAATTTCAAGAAAGAAAGAAAAGCAAGAACAACCGATTATAATACCAAGAATCACAAGACTACCAGTTTGGTTTGAACCCACTAAGAAACAATCAAGCAGAAGAAATGGAAGTTATGATAAAGAATAACGTATCTAAGAAAATGTGAAAATACTTATGAATGGAAGAATTGCAAGATTCAGAGTTTCTTCTAGAAGGAGGGAGAAGACTATGACAACATCTTGTTCTAGTAAACCAGATATACCTCTTGTAGTATCCATGGATTGGAATTTACATGTAAAATATTGTTCTTCCCAATAAAGAAAGTGAGAAAGAAGCTTATACCAGAAAGAGACCCATGTATGTAGATATAAGCAGACCTTGTATGGATTCAAAAAACTTGATGCAGAGTATCTCATATAAAAAAAAAGCGTGGTGAAATATTTCTATGACAGAGATAGTGTATCAGAATAGTTACTCAGAAGTCTGGGATGATGGATTGCTAATCCATGGAAAAATATCATGATGATAGAAGAAGTGCTACTTGGATATGTTTCAGTTTGAGCCTTGCCACAATGTCATGAGATAGTAGGAAACAAAAGTGATGAATTCGACCATGATATATTGTAATGATCAGAGATATATGAAGCCTTCAGAGAAAACCAGTGTTCCATGAAAGACTAAAGTACATTGAGATCAAGCATTATATTCTCCATGATGAAGTCTAGAAAAGAGAATTGGTTCTCCAATATATCTCCACAGATGAGAAAATAACATATATTTTGGTAAACCCTCTGTCCAAGATGAAAAGTTTGCGTACTCAATAAACAAGATGAGGCTCGTGGAGATGAATTCCTTATTTAAAAAGGAAGATATTACTCCTAGGTTAGGAGGGAACACTGATATTTGATTGATTTATGGATAGTCATTTTTCAGTTTGAAAAAATGTCCAGGATGAGTAGTTCCTTTCTAGTTTAGAAAGTGGTTTGAGATTTCTGATGGACAGGCATTTTCCTATTCGAAAAATGATCCAGATTGGACAGTCATTTTCATAATGAAAATGGTCTGATAGATTGCTGATGTACCATAGACAACGATTACCCTTGTGGCCAGTGTGGGGGAATGTTATAGGATAGTCATTCTTCTTGGAAGTCACTCTGAGTAGTGGTCAAGTAGAATGCTTTGCCTCATCGGGAATTCATTCTTTCAATGTTCACAGTTGTGATAAGTTTCGAAGAATGGTATGTTTTCGAGGTTGGTGCAGGACAATCATTTCCATTAGGAAATGGTCTCGACAATAATTCCCTAGTGAAGAATCATTCTCTCTAGGTTTCATTATGATTAGTGTTGGAGGAATGGCCTAGTTAGGTGAATGGTCTAGGTTCAACAATCAGGGAAAGACATTCCCTGGGAAAGAATCATTCTCTCTAGGCTGCACTATGATTAGTACCAGAGGAATGGTCAAGTTAGGTGAATGGTACATGATTAGAAATCAATGATAGTTATTATTCTATGCCTAAAAAGAATAGTCCAGATATCCCATGGCTGATGCTTTACCTCCTGAGGGAAGATTCTCTTCTATATCTCACAGATGTGAGTGGAAGAATGGCCTAGATGACTCAGTTTTTATTGTTATGCAGGTTGATATCAGATGACATGATTAATATGGAGACTGTATTCCTCTGGACATTAGTTGTATGCCATTGTGGTGGATGTGTTCCACTAGTTTTGACTATGTGTCACTGGTTAAATAGTCGTGTGCTACTTGGTGTGGTTGTGTACCACTGGATAGTAGTTGTGTACTGCTATGGATAGACACAATTGTGTTCTATTAAATCACATTGTTCTAATTTCCATGAAGACTATCAGTAGTGTTTGAAATGATTACCAGCTAGATGGATAGTTAGTGTGCTAGTGGACAGATATTCTCCAAGAGGAAAATGGTCTAGGACAATTCTTATTCTAGGATGTATGTCTGGATTAGAAGAATAATCCTTTTATCCCATGGCGTGGCTTCCAACATCCGTTGGAACAATTATTCTTCTAGGACATATTCTTAGATTAGAAGAATAGTTCTTGTATCACTCTGTGGAGTGAGTGACTTATTCAACATCATTCCTGATTACTCAGATGGAGTATGGTTTCGAGAGATGATGTCGTTGATTCTATTAGATGATACTGATAGTGATGATGGTGCTCATGATTTGATCACGAGATAGCTCGTGTGGCTATGATGATGCTACCACTTGAATGGTATGTTTGCGCTCAATACCATTGTTTTCAATACCTCTATATCTAGGAGGGAGTGTTGATGTTATGCTATATGCGGGAGGTATTAACCTCCACATGTAACCCTGACAAGAATAGAATATTCCAAAAATCAAGAAGAAACACTAAAACCTTGGACATAACCTAGAAGACAAGTCGGCTAAAGAGAATAATTAATATTGATTTTCTATCCTCCAGAAAGAGAAGTTGACCCAGATAGCTATGGAAGAACAGTATAAATACATGATGCCAGATCTCATTTGGACACACACAACTCGCAACTACAGAAATTCAGTAAGTGCACAAGCTTGGAGAGTAGATGTAGTTTCAACTGCTGCAACTAATATTTTCGGTTTTAGTCTTGGAATTTATCTTGGTTATGGTTTGGAATTTATTCTTGTTACACTAGCTCTTGAGAGTGGTACGCTACCTTGATTGGCTTTTGGACCTAGGGTTTGCTTCTATAATTATTCCCTTTTGTCAAGGTTATGGTGCTTAGGGGTGGCTTCGGACTATGGTTGGGTGACAATATTTCTATATTTTCTATGGTTAAATGAGCACACCTATTATTATAATAGCTACTAGAGGCGTCCCACCTCCTCCCCCAGCACCACATCATCTACCTCAATGACATCCTCTAACTATGATTACCTTCATGGACACATTTAAATTTTAATTAGCGATAAGTTAGTAATAAAGTGTTTAATAAAATGGAAGGCATAATGATCCCAAGTCATCGGGTTGAACCCTCTTTGATAGTATATGTAACACCCCCTTCGATACGACAATGAATGGCGATACACATGTAATTTTTTATTTTTTATTTTTATTTTTTTAGCATTAGGAAATTAACATCATCACATAATTCATAGAAATGCATAATCAACATGACATCATAATTAAAAGAAACTCATGAACATAAATTAGCGACACAAAACAACACATCTCATAAGGGTAACATAAGTAACTACCCGCCCAACCTATCTTGCAAGGTTAGGACCTCCAAGACACATAAACAATGCTCAAGCCCAGGATTCATCTGATTGATTTTGACCACTTAAGGTCTCAGGGTTGGCGACTATTATGAGGAAGAAGGAGGTGTCTAAATCCCATAACCAACTCTTGTCCTAAACATCATGTCTAGATTCTAATAGCGAGGCATGTAATCACACATAAACAATCTTGTCAAATAACATGTAAACAAATAACATTGCATCTACGCAAGAAAGAACGAGACATTTAGTAACAACTGCAACATTCTATGCTATTTTAGAACTTTCAACTAGAGGCACAACACAATAAACAAACATCATAAACATATATCATTTCCATGTTGGGTAACATGTGCCTTAAGCGATCATTTCCGAAGTGAATATTCTAGTTATAATTAATTTAATAAGTTAAAAGGGTTGCTCACCATAAACATTAAGACCTCTAGGACACATAAGCAATTCTCAAGCCCAGGTTCCCATCGATTTTGACCATTTAAGGTCTCAAGGCTAGAGATTGTTTTGAGGAACAAGGAGGTGTCTACATCCCTCCCAACACAAGAAAGACCATGTCTACTAAGCTGAAAGAAACATCAATAAATCCAAATGCAATAGTTTTAATGACACAAATAGCTAGAACCTTCCCTACGAGTGGGGACAATCACATTAGTATTACAAGCAGGTACAACCTTACTTACAAAAACAACATCATCCACATCGGGAGGTGAAAAACCCTAAACCAGGTTTCATATGTGTTTATCGATCAATGCACGCAATGACCCACTCATAAGGTATCACATCGCCGTATTGCGACAAGTGTGCCAGGAACCCATGCGCAAACAAAATAATTCTAAACCTTCAACCCAACATAAAATCCAATGTGCCTGAAATCCAACTCGCACTCACATAAATTATACGATGTCGTTAGAAGAAGGTGCTCAAAACAATAAAGCAAACATGGGTGCAGGGTGATTATAATCGTTACATTTAAATGGCGCAACAACTAGATGTAATTCATTAGCAGTTATCATCATAAGGACTAAATCACATCGTAAGTAACCAATCACCATCTAAGGGTAAAGCATCTAACCATATTTAAGCAACATATACCTTCCATTCGAGGGTTTAATATTTCAGTAAACTCATCTATAAATTTTTCTTCAAGGGTTCTAAAGCCCTACAATAAAATCAAATCTTAAATTGCAAGGAGTAAAAAGAGGAAAAAGGGGGGAAGCCAAGCATTAGACACCCTTACTCAAAGACATGCAATGTGAAAAAATTAATGATGATTTCGCGAGGAAACATAAATTGATTCACCATATTTAGATAAATAAATTAAAATCAAGCATCAATGTAAATATCATAAATATCACACCTATCATAGAATCAACATCCTTTATTAAAACTAATATATCCCAACATTCAATTCATTAATACTAAATCTCTAGAATGACAGTAACGATTTGTTTTTACTCCCATTAATATGATCCACTGATACCATACTCATACTAATCAATGATCAACCTGGTTTATACATCATTACTACACTTGGACAACATTTCTAAACTCTGTGCAAGAATTAATATTGAGATCGTGGTAGTGGCAATGACAATATCAGTCGGGTTTATAGATTAAAAATATGCCCGGAGAACACAACTTAAATCTCTGCACTAGTGGAATTAATAAATAATAAAAGCATCGCATTAATTCAAGTGAATTGTTATCCTAATGCAAAGGAAAACGATTAATCTATTGGGCTAGATAAATGCAATACACGAAAAATAATTGTGTTAATTGTTATTTCATAAATAATGTGGAACTATTAATGCCGAAGAGAACTATAAACCACATAAACCGTTGAACCTTAGTAAAGTTTATATGACTGTTATACAAAAATTGAAATAGGTTGACAACAGTTTTAATCACAACTATCAACACAACACCCATTAATACAACAACAAATCCACTACCTAAAATAGCCAAGGCAACAAATATTCCAAAATTTCAGAACATTAATACAAGAGACAACACAACTTCCATTAATGAACAATTACACGCAACAACTACTACAAGGGAAAGACACATTGGTGTAAGATTCAGCCTAGAAATCCCAAGTCACCTTAATTTACTGCCAGGAAAAAGGTAGGATGTTGGGTCAATCGTCTCATCACAATACATGTGGGGAAAAACAGTGAGGCAACGTCCCAATAGCTGGGATGTATGCAAGGGTGTTAGGGAAAGGAGGGTAAGTGCCCAACAATCACCGGATACCACAAAGATCTGGGAAAGCATCAAAATCTATGTAGTGCAGTGCCAAGATAGGCTAAATTAAGAAAAATAAAGGAGAGCACCAACAAACTCAAAAATTGGTTTTAAGAATACACTTCACGGGTGGAAAGGTTAGAGGCCTGTGCACGTTTTGGCCACGAAACATTACGATAATAACTCTAGAAAAGAATACGTTACATGGTCCATCAAAAATTGCATTAAAATTATTTTTAAATAAATGCAGGCAAAGATGGGATCTGGTGCTCGCCCTGGCTGCGAAATGATCGGACAATTCCATAAAGAAAAACAAAATACAGTTCATCAAAAATATCATTAAATATATTTTAAAAGAAACGTGGGAAAATATGGGATCCAGTGCTCGATCTGGCCCTGAAATGATTGGACAACTCTAGAAAGAAAAAAAAAATATAGTCCATAAAAAATCGCATTAAAAATATTTTAAAAGAAACACAGGCAAAGATGGGATCCGATGCTCGCTCTGGCCATGAAATGATCGAACAAATCCATAAAGAAAAACAAAATATAGTCCATCAAACATCACATTAAAAAGATTTAAAAAGAAACACAGTTAAATATGGGATCGAGTGCTCGCTTTGGCTACGAAATGATCAGACAACTCTAGAAAGAAAAATGAAATACAACCACATTCACTCACAATACAACAAGGATATTAAAATTGTAGACCTTCTTTTATTTAAAAAAAAAACTTTTTCTATTCCAGAGTAAAAGAACGCCATCGAACTTCATCTAGATCTGCCAACGCAGAGTTGCACTCGAAATTTTGAGGCTATGGTCAATGAAACAACGAATTCAGGGGGGGGGCATTCACTTGCTGGGCGAATTACAGGAAAGGTGAAGGTAGAATTTTTTTAAAAAGGAAGAGAGACACTTGAGGTAAAAGGGAGGGTTGTGTTAGGTTTCTGGTGCATTAAAGTCTGAGAGTAAAATGATAAATAAAGAAAAACGTTTGGCTTCAAAATTATGGTACAACCCAACAGAACGCCAGAACACCCCTCAGGCATGGAGAGAAAGAAAACCCAAATGCAGCTAAACACTCAAATACAAGATGCAAGGTCAAGATACCCCATCAATCCACAACATGCGATCTCTCCCACCATAACATATAATTATCGAATTCAACAAACATATATCTCATTCCAAGTCTAACTAATATACAACTGAAAATTAAGGCATACCATAACTGTAGGTGGATGATCCGAAATCATTTTCCTGTGCATGCTCCATCTAGCTCCCGCTTGCCAATCAATGAGACCTCATCGGTACCTCGCAGCCAACTCTATGGGTACTCTTCTTCCCCCTGATCCCCCCAATCCGCAATGGGGCCACAGACACAATACCAGAGAATGCTAGCTCCTAGCTCGCCTCGCAAGGTCGAGCTACCACTCATTACCCGAGCTGGGTATCCTAACTCCCACAAGATAAATTCAGTCAAGATGAAATCCTGGCAGTGTAACCTTAGGAAAACCAGACGTACCTGTACTCCTCCACCACCATCCTTTTTATAGAGTTTATTTAGTGATTAGTTTTCCAAACCCTCATTAGATTCTTTTTATTAAATTTAATCAGGATAAACCTCCCTCGTACACATGTTACCCGATCCCTTAGTCACACCAGAAAATCAATTTATTAATTAATTAAATTAGCCTATTTCCCTTATCCACCTAAAAGCATTCCTAAAAATGCTCCTTGGTGTCCCTTTGTTCCCTTACATTTATTAAATGAGTTACGCCTTACTTAAAGCCTAGTTGAATTCACAAATAGAAGGTTCCAAAGGCTATATTCCTTACTAAGTTAGACATTCCCCTTTTTCTTTAAGTTTTCCCTTTTCCTTAAGTTCCCCTTTTTAACTAAGTTTAGAATTAGCAAGTTTAGACAATGACAACAATTTACCCTTTTAATAATTAAACCTTCATTAAAAAATTTACTTCAATCATTAAAGCTTGAATTTTCTTTACCCCCTTCTTGTTACATGTCCATTGGCTTTTTTTTTTTTGTTCACATAATCTACTTAGACCTAGGTTTTAATTTCACTAGGCTTGGCAACAGTTCTTAAGGGAAAAAATTGTTATTAAACTTTACTCATACCCTCATTCATTTTAAGGCTGACCAGGTCCTAAGGAGGCATAGTTTTCTAGGCACTAGGTTTATTAACTTACCACAGTTAAAATCATGACATGCCCTTCAGGACGCACTATGTGATCCAAGGGTGCCACTCGCCTCTTTTCATTTTATTTGCACGACGTGCCCTTCAAGACGCACTACGTGATCCAAGGGTGCCACTCGCCTCTTGACTGAATTTGGTAGACGTCAAACCCATGGAGTCAATACTTCGTCAGTTGATCTTGTGGGAGACTAAGGGCCTCTAAGGAATAAGGACCCTGCCTTATTGTGTGCCCCTTAGAATCATCGTGATCGACTATCATAGTCTGCCCTCATGACATTGTGGATCTCTCGAACTAGGAAATCGTTAACCTACAATTCAAGCCACGAAATGAGTGCTAGTAGGTTGTGGTAGGTCTATTGCCACACCTCTCTCTCAATGTCTCTGGTTTTCATGCGTGACCCCTTTACTCCAAATGTGAGTATGGTTGGAAAGCTATTATCAGTCTGCATCCATCAACGAAACATGTCATCTATAACAATCAACATCATAATATCTAGTCATACATCACATCTGTAATATCAAAACCATTCAAACCATAAAAATCCACTCCCTGACTCAATCCAGAGTCCAAGGAGATTCATTGATGCCAGGGACATCCTCTAACATCCAGAGTCCTGCACACTCAGGAGAACCCAGTCAATAACACTTGTCGACGTAAATATAGAAAAAATAACATGTCATCAGATCCACAACATCTCATAATCATAATTAAAAGAACCAATCGTATAATTAACCAAATCACTTGCACATAAGTGTCCTCAAAGAATAAGTTCGCTCAATGCCTGCAAGAGTAGGATTTTACATACACCCCCTCTTGTTTTAAGATTCATCCCGAAGTTTCAAAGTATGTAAGTGCCGAAATAAAGTGTATCACAATATCATATGTCTAGTTATTAAACAAAAATGGAAACTGTTGACGCATATCATATGCGTCCTCCCAGGTCATCGAGTGTGGACTATAGTTGTCCCACTGAACCTTGACATGATCTATTGTTCGATGTTGTAGTTGTTGAACGCGATGGTCCAGGATGCGGATTGGCTCTGCCATGAGAGAAACCTCATCCGATACCTGCAAGGAAGTCATTTCAATAACATGTGTAGGATCACTAACATAATGTCTCAAAATAGATACATGAAAAACATCATGCATACGCCTCAAAGAATCATGCAAGTCTAGTCGATAGGCCACGACTCCCTTCTTTTCCAAAATATTGAAGGGTCCCATGAACCTAGGAGATAGTTTAGCACCCTTTCCAAACTTGATCGAACTCTTATGCGGTTTCACTCGTAAGAAGACTCGATAGACAACTTCATAACTATGGTCGACACGATGTGCATCAACATAACTCTTTTGTCGATCATGTGCTTCCTCTATCCTTTGTCTTATGCTTTTCATTCGGTATTTCATTTCTTGGATTGCTTCGGGTCCCACCAGGACCCTATCCTCAAGTCGATCCCAACTCAAAGGCAGCTGACATAGTCGCCCGTAAAGAAACTCAAATGGTGCCATCTTAATGATGCTTTGATAATTGTTATTATATGCAAATTATACCAGTGGAAAGAATTATTCCCAACGATTTTGTTGGTCCATCAAGTACATACGCAACATATCCTCCAAGGTTTGGTTTATTATTTTGGTATGCCCATCTGTCTTTGGGTGATATGCGGTACTAAAGTTAAGTTGGGTTCCCAAGGCCTCTTGGAAACTAGCCCAAAATCGTCTGGTAAACATAGATCCTTGATCAGATATAATCCTCTTAGGCATGCCATGCAACCTCACAATCTCGTTGATGAAAACTCTAGCTATGTCAGGTGCCTGATACGTCGTATGCACAGGAATAAAATGTGCACTCTTCATCAGATTGTCGATTACTAAAAAAATCGAGTCATATCTCCTTCCCGTTAGTGGGAATCCAACAATCAAATCCATCGAAATGACCTCCTATTTAGATTCTAGAATAGCGTGTGGTTGTAGTAAACCTGCTAGAGGTATGTGTTCAGCCTTCACCTGTTGACATTCTAGAGATATTTCCACGTAGTTGACTATGTCTGTCTTCATTCCTTTCTAGAAGAATAATGGTTTAAGGTCTGCCCTCATCTTCATGACTCCAGGATGAGCCAGGTACACTGATCTATGAGCCTCATTTAGGATCAAACTCCTCAACTTGTCATTGGGTGGTACGTAAATTCGATTTTTAAATCTCAATAATTCGTTGTTGTCCATAGTAAATCCATCAAATTTTGGTACCATCATTGTGTTTTGTCCGATAAAATCCTTGAACTCTTTGTACCAGTGATCGTTGTGCTGCAAAGTTAGAATATTTTCACATAGATTTGTTTGAAGAGGAATCACCGAAAATATGTGTGGTTTCTGACTCAACGCATCAACCACTCGGTTCATTGTTCCTTTTATATAAGTAATCTCAAAATCGTACTCGTTAAGCAATTCTGACCAACGTCGTTGTCGTGCGTTCAAATCACTTTGCGTAAAGATGTGTTGTAAACCATAGTGGTCCATTTTTAGTTCAAAGTTTGGTCCAATGAGGTAGTGTCTCCGTACTCTCAAGGCATACATAATGGATAACAACTCCAAATCATGCATCGCATAGTTCTCCTCATGCCTTCTCAACTTTCTCGATATGTAAGCGATCACTCGATCGTCTTGCATCGAGACTCCGTCTAAGACTTCCTTGGATGTGTCAATGCATACCAAGAAGTACTTGTTCATGTCAGGGACCTTTAGTATCGATGCTATCATCAACAACTCCTTGATCCTCCGAAATGATTCAGCGCATTTCTCGGCCCATACGAACTTCTTGTTCTTCTTCTACAATTCCATAATCGGATTTACTATCTTCGAAAAATCCTCGACGAACCATCGATAGTATCCTGCAAAACCCATGAAGTTACACACTTCTAGGACATTTGTTGGTGTGGGCCATTCCATAATAGCCTCGACCTTTGTTGGATCCACAATGATACCTTCGCTAGAGATGACATGCCCTAAGTAGTGAATCTTCGATTGATAAAACAATTATTTTGACAGCTTCCCAAACAATTTGTTCTCTCTTAGACAGTGTAGTACCAAGTACCAATTCTCTTCATGCTCCTCCATCGTTCAAGAATATATCAAAATATCATCAATGAATACTTGGATGAACTTGTCCAAGTATTCGTGGAACACCCCATTCCTCAAGCTCATAAATACCCCAGGGGATTTTGTTAGCTCAAAAGGTAAAACAGTAAACTCGTAATGTCCAAACCTCATCTTAAAGGCGATCTTAGAAATTTCGTCCTCCTTGATCCATAACTGGTGATACCCCGATCTCAAGTCAATCTTCAAAAACTCCATCACGCCTTTCATTTGATCAAACAGATCATCAATCCTTGGCAACGGATACTGATTCTTGATTGTTGCCTTGTTCAATTAACGATAGTCAATGAAGAGTCTCCATGACCCATCCTTCTTCCGTATGAAAATAACATATGCACCCCATGGTGACACACTTGGGCGTATAAGTCCTAGGTCCAGCAACTCCTTCAGTTGCATTTTGAAATCATGTAACTTCGGGGTTGACATCCGATAAGGCGTTCTTTTTATCGGTTCAATCCCCAGTTTTAGGTTGATGGTAAATTCCAATTCCCTCTTGGGAGACAACCCTGACAACTTCTCTGGGAAGACATCCGCAAACTCTCGTACTACCAGAAGGTTTTCTAGTCCTTCCACAACACCTTTTTCATTTAATGCAAGGATCACATAAAGCTGGCATCCATTGCGCATGCTCTTTCGTAGCTGCAAGGAAGAGATGAACCTCGTGGGAACTCCCTGGTTTCGACCTACAATCACATGTCTATGTCCCTCATCATTGGCCAATCTCAATCGTTTCATCTTACAGTTCAGTATTGCCTCATGCGATTCCAACCAGTCCATACCGATCACGATGTCATAAGACCCTAAGATCATGACATATAGGTTGGCCCTAGTGACAAACTCTCCTAGGTTAAGGCTACAGCTCGTAACCTTCCTTCCAACCTTCTGTTTGGCTCCCGATTCCATTTCTACAAAGATAAACTTGTCTTGCTCGACTACCTTTACCTGAATTCTTTTTAGCGCTGCTCCAGAAACAAAACTCTTTGTAGCACCTGGATCTATCAAAATACTAAGGGTCTGGTCAGCGATGGTACTTGACGTATCGAGAACAGTCGATTGGTTCTCTTCCTGGCGGTTATTCGCCGCTGCATGAATCTAATGGGATTGTCCCAAATCTCCCACAGTAGTGGGTCCGACTGATCCAGATTCTCTGGTCCTCTATTGGGCATTCATGCTGGTAATGTGGCTCTCCACATGTCCAACACCCTTTCTTTGGTCTAGTACTCTTGGTACCTAAGGTAGAAGATGATGACTCACTGGCTTGGAACCCTTATCTGTTGTACTGAATAGGCCTAAACTTCCATCGTTGCGGTTGATGTTGTTTCTTGTGTTGTAGTCCTCTGTAAGGAGTCTGTTGTTGAGGCACTGATCACCGAGGTGTAGTGAAAGTGGATCCTCTCTGGGGGCCATGATATCCTAGTGAATGTCTAGCTGGTGTTTGATGCTGCTATGCACCAGATGATGTCTGTCCCATTGGTCTCGCTAGAGTCCTGCTCTGACCCCCGCTAATAAGCTCCTCCTCTGCTATGAGGGCCTTCTGGACAACATCATGCAAGGTTTGAGGCATCAAAATCCTCACTTTTTCATGAATTATGAAATTAAGGACGAACACAAACTTGTTGACCTTAAGTTTCTCGGTATTCATATGCATAGCATACCGAAGTAGCTCCATAAAAAGGGCCTCGTACTCAATCACTGTACGGTCACCCTATCGCAAGGCATTGAACTCGTTGATCTGATGCTCAATGAATTCCTTAGATAGATACCTCTCCCAGAACTGTTCCTCGAATAGTTCCCATGACACATCTTCGACTGCAATGTTCAATTGCGTGAGGAGCATCTTCCACCATAGAAGAGTGTTCCCCTTCATTTGAAAGACCGCCATGTATACCTTCATGTTGGAGGTATATTTTCGAAGTGAAAATCACATCACCATATTCCCCAACCATGCCTCGGTGGCTGTGTCGTCCGGGGCACCAAAGAACTTGGGAAAATTGACCTTCTCGAGTTCGCAGTGAATGCTACTAGTACCGACTGGGGTGCATGGTGGACCCTCAGGAGGTGTCGATGCCCTAGCCTCATCTCTATCCAAATGTCTAATCAGTGCCTCAGACATCCTCTAAAAGGACCTCATCATCCCAACCACATCACACACAACTACCTGTTCCTTCCCGACAACCTGTTCATCTCCCTAGGGATTAGACCCCTCAGGAGTGGATGCTACTGGAGGCATCATGCCTCCTCCTATATCACCCTATCGTCTGCCTCTGTGGCATCCTCTAACCATGATTACCTACACAAATACAAATCAATTTAATTAGTGGCATTTATAATCAAATATCTAATCAATGGAAGTCGTAGTGATCCCAAGCCGCGGGTCGAACCCGCTCTAATACCATATGTAAAGACCTTCATCATTACAACAACATGCAATGCATAACAAGTCCAATATTTTTTCTTTTTTTCAAACATGAAAGTAACAAGACACACAATCAATCAATGCAACTTGACGATGAACACAATGCATGCAATTAAAGAAACAAACATAACTCCCTAGCATACTAGCACATCATGCAGCTGGATACCACACAAGACAATAAATCTAAATAAAAATATAAACGACTACCCTCCCATCCTACCATGCAAGGTTAGGACTTCCATGACACATAAGAAATTCTCAAGCCCAGGTTCCCATCGATTTTGACCACTTAAGGTCTCAAGTGTTGATTAAGGTTGGTTGTCATTGATGTCAAGTCTTGAAGAAAGCCCCGTAGCACAAAGTTTTTGGTAATGGACCTAATATTATTTGATGTAAATATGACTCATTATTGTTTTTTCATGGTTGATAAGAAGTAAATATGGATGAACTCCAAAGTGGTCCCCTTATGGTGAAATCCCTCACGGGAAGACGCTTTGCATAGTAAGACAACTCATGCTTAATTATGGAATAATGAGATGAAGGAAAGTGAATTTTTCAGGGAAAGTATCCTAGATGGATAGTTCTTGTCATGCCATTTCCAGTGGTATGTATAACTTCACATAACTCCTCACGGTTAGAGAATTATGACCATGTGAAGTTGGAGAACCCAGGTTTGGGTAATGGACCCAAGTTTGTTTGATGGATAACAGTATGATTTTTTCTATATTTGAAGGTAATATTATTCTATATTGATAGTACATGTCATTCTATTTCTGGTTGTATGTGGAATGTCACATAACTCCTCACGGTTTGAGAGTTATGGCCTTACGAATTTGGAGGACCCTCATATGTCATATAGAAGCCCCAAAAGGTCAAAGTAGTCAAAGTGGTTTAAGAGATTTTAAAAGGTAAATAATAAAGTGAATTGATGAGTGTATTATAATTTAAATTGAATACAAAATAAATTATTTCAATAATAAATTTAATGGAGAAATTAGAAGTGGGTTAACCCTAAAATAAGGAAAGTGGGCCAAGTGACCTAGAAGATGTTTTTAAGGAAGCTACTTAGAGAGTATAAATAAGAGGCAAGGCTCTCTCATTTTAATAACACTTGAAAATATTGAATATATATAGGTTTCTGAGGTAACCAAGGATATATAAGCCAAATTTCTGAGGGAAGGTGAAGAAAAGAAGGCCAAAATGCAAGGAAGGATAAATTCTTTTGATGGTGCTTTCTAAGGTATGTTATTTACAGGTCATCTCACCATTTTTGCTATAACTTGTTTTCCATAATGATTCATATTGTTAAATGGATATACCATTGATAAAACATACCCAAGTATTTGTGGTAAAAATTTCATCTTGTGGGTCGTTGTATTTTGGGAGTTACACTCCGTGGAAAATAGGGTTTGTGGCTAGTCCTGAAACTAGTCAAAAACAAGTGTTTCAGGTAAAAACGTCATAACTTCTTCATAAAAGATCCAAATTATATGAGACAAAATGTGTTAGTTAGGGTACATTATTTAGTATTCTTTTTAACATTTTATGATCAATTCAATGAATATTTCGTGCGGGGAATTCTCTACAAGGTTGCTCTCTAGAATAAGCCAGAATTCAACAAGGTATGCCATTTTTTCTATAAATCCTTTTATGAGAGGTTCCAAGTAGTGACACCTAGAGGAATTGCATAAAACAAACTAAAGAACATTGTATATCAGTTTCAGATCTTAATACATTACAGGTTCAAATTTATGATTACTTCAAGTTAAGGTTGTTGACTAATCCAAAACTAGGCATGTGAGACTAAAGAAAAGTTTGATGAAAATGCTAATATATTGTTATTAAAGTAAATGAAGGTTTGTAGGAATGTTATCATATAAACCAGGTCTATTACTTATCTACAAATCATATTTGGATGATGAAATTGATGAGGGATTTTGGTTGAGGTACATGTTGAGTACACTGTTGAGAATGGTAGTTGATGAGTTGGCACATACATGAGGTGTATAGTTGATGATGTTGGTACATATTGATGAGTAGTTGATACATGATTGGTACATACTTGGTATATAGTTCTATGCACTTGTTTATGGTACAGGTTGGTGCATGGTTGATGCACTTGTTTATGGTATAGGTTGATTACAGGTTGATGCATGGTTGATGAATGGTACAAATTTATTGGTACAGGTTTGCAGCTGTATATCTCACAGTGATAGTGTGAAAGTGGTTCCATCATTCTACTTCTACTTCAGGGTGGCAGGACGTGGAAATGACAGGTGGTTGAAGCCACCTTCTGGTTGTAGCCGGAGAACATAGGGGGTTGTAGCCTCCTTCTGGTTGTAGACAGAGAATTGGGGAGTTGGAGCTTCCCTCAGTTTGTAGCCTAAGAAACTAGGGGGTTGGAGCCTCCTTCCAGTTGCAGCTAGAAAACAAAGGAAGTTGGTGCTTCCAATGAATGTAATTATTCAAGACATATAAGAAAAAGACTTCCGTGGTTTTCGCCCGATTTGGGTTTCCACGTAAAACACTAGTGTACTGTGTATGTGTCTGATTGTTTATTTCTTACTGCTCATTATTGGATAATAATTATACATTGATATAACATTTGGAGAAAAATGATTATAATTACGCTATTACTGATTCACCCCCCCCCCCTCTCAGTAATCCAACAATTGGTATCAGAGTAGGTTCCTTCAGAAATCAGTTTAACCACTGAAAGGTAGATCATGGAGATTACCAACTTGTATAAAAATGGAATACCACAGTTTGATGGATAGAAGTATGATTTTTGAAGCATAAGGATAAGGATAAATACATATATACAGGCAAAAGGATTTCAAGTTTGGAAATTAATTGTAGATGGATACACAACACCAACAATTTCACCAACAAATGACAAAGCAATGAAACTTGGTGAGAATAATTCCAAAACCAAAAATGCACTTTTGAATGGTCTCAGTGATACAGTATTCACCAAATTTGCACATTGTAAATCTGCTAAAGATATTTGGGACAAGCTTCAAAATATTTATGAAGGAGATTCAAAAGTCAAAGTAGCAAAGCTTCAAGCTTATAGAGGTCAGTTTGAACAACTAAAAATAAAGGAAGATGAAGATATCACAGCC
>ML787926.1:247444-257781 GCA_009831015.1 Picea engelmannii | reverse complement strand
TTGAGACAAGTAGTTGATGAGTTGGCACATACATGAGGTGTATAGTTGATGATGTTGGTACATATTGATGAGTAGTTTACACATGATTAGTACATACTTGGTACATGGTTGGATGCACTTTTTTATGGTATAGGTTGATTACAGGTTGGTGCATGGTTGATGCACTTGTTTATGGTACAGGTTGATGCATGGTTGATGCATGGTACAGATTTATTGGTAAAGGTTTACAACGGTATATCTCACAGTGATAGTGTGACAGTGGTTCCATCATTCAAATTCTACTTCAGGGTGGTAGGACAGGGCAAGGACAGGTGGTTGTAGCCACCTTCCGGTTGTAGCCGGAGAACATAGGGGGTTGTATCCTCCTTCTGGTTGTAGCCAGAGAATTGGGGAGTTGGAGATTCCCTCAGGTTGTAGCCTGAGAAACTAGGGGGTTGGAGCCTCCTTCCAGTTGCAGCTGGAAAACAAAGGAAGTTGGTGCTTCCAATGGATGTAATTCTTCAAGACATATAAGAAAAATCATTCTGTGGTTTTCTCCCGATTTGGGTTTCCACGTAAAACACTGGTGTACTGTGCATGTGTGTGATTGTTTATTTCTTACTTCTCATTATTGGATAATAATTATACATTGATATAAAATTTGAAAAAAATAAATTATAATTATACTATTACTGATTCCCCCCCCCGCCCTCTTAGTAATCCAACATCAAGGCTGGCGAATTTTCTAAGGAACAAGGAGGTGTCTACATCTCGCCCAACACAAGAAAAACCACATCTACTAAGTTGAAAGAAACATCAATCAATCCAAGTGCAATAGTTTTAACGAAACAAATAGCTAGAACCTTCCCAATGAGAGGGGACAATCACATTAGCATTACAAGCAAGTACAACATTACTTACAAAAACAACATCATCCACATTGCGAGGCACAAAACCCTAAGCGAGGTTTCATATGCGTTTATTGATCAACGTGTGCAATGAACCACTCATAAGTTATCATGTTGCCACATTGCAACAAGTGCGCTAGGAACCCACGCTCAAACAAAATAATTCTAAACCTTCAACCCAACATAAAATCTAGCATGCTTGAAATATAACTGAACTGACATACATTATACGACGTCGTTAGACGTAGGTTCTCAAAACAATAAAGCAAACATGGGTGCAGGGTGACTATAATCGTTACATTTAAATGACACAATGACTAGATGTAATTGATTAGTAGTTATCATCATAAGGACTAAATCACAACATAAGTAACCAATCACCATCTAAGGGTAAAGAATCTAACCATATTTAAGAAACATATACGTTCCATTCGAGGGTTTAATATTTCAGTAAACTCATCTATAAATTTTTCTTCAAGGGTTCTAAAGCCCTACAATAAAATCAACTCTTAAATTTCAAGGATTAATAGGAGGAAAAAGGGGGGAAGCCAAGCATTAGACACCCTTACTCAAAGTCATGCAATGTGCAAAAATTAATGACAATTTCATGAGGAAACATAAATTGCTTCACCATATTTAGATAAATAAATTAAAATCAAGCATCAATGTAAATATCATAAAGATCACACCTATCATAGAATCAACATCCTTTATTAAAACTGATATATCCCAACATTCAATTTATTAATACTAAATCTCTAGAATGACAGTAACAATTTGTTTTTACTCCCATTAATATGATCTACTGATACCATACTCATACTAATCAATGATCAACCTAGTTTATACATCTTTACTAAACCTGGACAACATTTCTAAACTTTATGAAAGAATTAATATTGAGATCGTGGAAGTGGCAATGACAATATCAATCGGGTTTATACATTAAAAATATGTCTAGACAACACAACTTAAATATCTGCACTAGATTAACAGTGATATCGTGGCAGTGGAATTAATAAATAATAAAATCATTTCATTAATTCAAGTGAACTATTATTCTAATGCAAAGGAAAACGATTAATCTATTGGGATGGATAAATGCGATACACGTAAAATAATTATGTTAACTATTATGTCATAAATAAACTGGAACTATTAACGCTGAAGCTAACTATCAACCACAGAAACCATTGAACCTTAGTAAAATTCATATGACTATTATATAAAAATTGAAATGGGTTGACAGTAGTTTTAATCATAGTTGTCAACACAACACCCATTAATACAACAACAAATTATCTAACTAAAATAGCTAAGGAAAAAAATATTCCAAAATTTCATAACATTAATACAAGGGAGAGCGCCACTACCATTAATGATCAGTTACAATGCAACAACGACTACAAGGGAAAGACGCACAGGAATAAGATTCGGCCCAGAAATCCCAATTCGCCTTAATTTACTACTAGGAAAAAGGTAGGATGCTAGGTCAATCGTCCTGTCACAATATAGGTGGGAAAAAACAGGGAGGCAACGACCCAATAGCTGGGGTGACTGCAAGGGAGTTAGGGGAAGGAGGGTAAGTCCCTAAAAATCATTGGTTACCACACATATCTGGGAAGGCATCGAAATCTATGCAGTGCAGTGCCAAGATAGGCTAAATTAAGAAAAATAAAGGAGAGCACCAACAAACTCAAGAATTTGTTTTAGGAATACACTTCGCGGGTGGAAAGGTTAGGGGCCTATGCGCATTCTGGCCACAAAACATTACGATAAAAAATCCAGAAAAGAATACGCTACATGGTCCATCAAAAATCTCCTTAAAAATATTTTAAAAGAAACACGGGAAAAGATGGGATCCGGTGCTCTCTCTAGCCGCGAAATGATCGGACAAATTCAGAAAGAAAAATGAAATAAAGTCCATCAAAAATCGCATTAAAAATATTTTAAAAGAAATGCAAGCAAAGATGGGATCTTGTGCTTCCTCTGCCCATGAAATTATCGAACAACTCCAGAAAGAAAAACGAAATACAATCCATCAAAAATGACATTAAAAATATTTTAAAAGAAATGCAGGAAAAGATGGGATATGATGCTCGCTCTGGCCGTGAAATGATTGGACAACTCCATAAAGAAAAACAAAATAAAATCCATCAAAATCGCATTAAAAAGATTTTAAAAGAAACACAAGAAAATATGGGATCTGGTGCTCGCTCTGGACGCAAAATGATCCAACAACTCCAGAAAGAAAAATGAAATACAACCACATTCACTCGCAATACAATAAGGATATTAAAAACACATGCCTTCTTTTATTTTTATTTAAAAAAAAAACCTTTTTCTATTTCAGAGTAAAAGAACGACACAAAACTTCATCTAGATCTGCCAATGCAGAGGTGCACTCGAAATTCTGAGGCTATGGTCAATGAAACAATGAAGTTAGGGGCGGGCAATCGCTTGCTGAGAAAATTATAGGCAAGGTGAAGTTAGGATTAAACAAAAATAGGATTAAACAAAAAGGCAGAGAGGTTCTTGAGGTAAAAGGGAGGGTTGCATTAGGTTTCTGGCACATTAAAGTCTGAGTGTAAAATGGAAAATAAAGGAAAACGTTGGGCTTCAAAATTATGGCACAACCCAACAGAATGCTAGACCACCCCTCAGGCATGGTGAGCAAGTAAAACTAGATGCAACTAAACACTCAAATACAAGGCGCAAGGTCAAGATATCCCAACAATATACAACATGCGATCTTGCCCACCATAACATATAATTATCAAATTCAACAAACATAGATCTCATGCCAAGTCTAACTAATATACAACTGAAAATTAAGGTGCGCGTTCCATCCAGGTTCTAGTTTCCAACCGCTGAGACCTCGCCGGTACCTCCTAGCCAACTCAAGGGGTACTCTTCTTCCCCTTGATCCCCCTGAGCCGAAAAGGGGCCACACACACAATACCAGAAAATGATAGCTCCTAGCTCGCCTCACAAGATCGATCTACCACTCGTTACTTGAGCTGGGTATCCTAACTCCCACAAGAGAAATTCAGTCAAGATGAAATTCCGACAGCGTAACCTTAAGCAAACCAGACGTACCTGCACTCCTCCTCCACCATCATTTTTATAGAGTTTCTTTAGTGATTAGTTTCCCAAACCCTCATTAGATTCTTTTTATTCAATTTAATTGGGATAAAAATCCCTCGTACTCATGTCACCCGATCCCTTAGTTGCACCATAAAATCAATTTATTAATTAATTAAATTAACTTGTTTCCCTCACCCACCTAAAATCGTTCCTAAAAACGCTCCTCGATGTCCCTTTATTCCCTTACATTTATTAAATAAATTACGCCTTACTTAAAGCCTAGTTGAGTTCACAAATAGAAGGTTCCAAAGGCTAGATTCTTTACTAAGTTAGACATTCCCCTTTTTTTTTTAAGTTTCCCCTTTTCATTAAGTTCCCCTTTTTAACTAAGTTCAGAATTAGCAAGTTTATACAAAGACAACAATTTACCCTTTTAATAATTAAACCTTCATTAAAAATTTTACTTTAATTATTAAATCTTGAATTTTCTTTACCCCCTTCTTGTTACATGTCCATTGGCTTCTATTTTTTTTGTTCACATAATATACTTAGACCTAGGTTTTAATTTCACCAGGCTTGGCGACAGTTCTTAAGGGAAAAATTTGTTATTAAACTTTACTCATACCCTCATTCATTTTAAGGTTGACAAGGTCCTAAGGAGGCATAGTTTTCTAGGAACTAGGTTTATTAACTTACCATCGTTAAAATTGTGACATGCCCTTCAGGATGCACTACGTGCTCCAAGGGTGCCACTTGCCTCTTTCATTTTATTTGTGTGACGTGCCCTTCAAGATGCACTACGTGCTCCAAGGGTGCCACTCGCCTATTGATTGAATTTGGTAGACACCAAACCCCTGGAGTCGATACTTCGTGAGGTGATATTGTGGGAGACTAAGGGTCTCTAAGGAATAAGGACCCTTCCTTATTGCATGCCCCTTAGAATCATCATGAGTGACTGTCACAGTCTTCCCTAACGACATCGTGGATCTCTCGAACTAGGAAATCGTCTCGAACTAGGCAATCGTTAACCCACAATTTGAGCCACAGAGAGAGTGCTAGTAGTTTGTGGCAGGGCTTCTGCCAGACCTCTCCCTCAATGTCTCTGGTTGTTGTGCATTACCCCTTTACTCCAAATGTGAGTCTGTTTATAAAGCTATCGTTAGCCTACATCCATCAACGAAACATGTCAGCTATAACAATCAACATCATAATATCTAGTCATAAGTCACATTTGTAATATCAAAAACATTCAAACCATAACATTCCACTCCCTGACTCGATCCAGAGTCCAAGGAGATCCATCAATGCCATCGACATCCTCTAACATCCAGAGTCCTGCACACTCAAGAGAACCCAGTCAATAGCACCTATCGACGTAAATATAGAAAAAATAACATATCATCATATCCACAACATCTCATAATCATAATCAAAACAACCAATCGTCTAATGAACCAGATCACTTGCAAGCAAGTGTCTTCAAAGAATAAGTCTGTTCAGTGCATGCAAGAGTGGGATGTTACAAAGAGGCCAACTAATTAACTAATATGTTTTTGTATAGAGATAATTGTTTTGTGGTGGAATTGGCTATTAGGTTGGGCTCATACAATACACTTTGTATATAGCTATCAATTCAATCTAGGACAACTGGCACAATTCAATCTACAAAATACAAAATTTCAAAGTTTAGTTGAGAAAGGTAAATGACATCACTATCCAGAAAACACTTTATTACATAAAAGCCCATCAAGGATTTACCAAATCAATTTCAAGAATAAAATGGCAGTTTATGACAACATTTCCAAGGGATGAATACAAAATCTAATAGATTAAAAATTCAACTCAAATAGAGTACCATAATCAAAGACGAAGAAGTCAAAGACGTTCTTTCGTGATTACGATCCTTCCGTCCTCCCTCTTGCTAACCGTAGAGACTTCACCAGTACCTCCCAGCCAATGTTAGGAGTACTCTTCTTCCCCTTTAGCCCCTCGAGCCGCAATGGGGCCACACACACAACCAGAAACACTCTAGCTCCAAGATTTCCTCACAAGGTAGAGCCACCACTCTCTCTCTCAAGCTGGGTGTCCCAACTCTCACAAGTAAAACCAGTCAAAATAATTCGACGACATAACTTTACCCATAACCAGTGTGCTCCCTTTTCCCTCTAGACCATTTTATTTATACGAGTTTCCTTAATCAAACATCCCCACTTGCACAATTAATTCGCTTTTTAATTAAATAAATTAAAATTATTTCCCCCTTACATTTGTCACCCTATCCCCAAGTTACACAAGTAATTCCACATTTTATTTTAATTTAAAGTCAATTTCCATCACCATTCCTAAAAGTGCTCCTTAAATCACTCCTAGTTGTCTCTTTATTCCTCATATTCCCATTTAATGATTGATGCCTTACTAAATCTGAGTTGAGTTAAAATATGATTCATCTCTAGTTAGACTAGTGTTAACTAGACTCTAGATACATTTCTATGCATACACATTATTTCATGTTTGTTCTTTCTTATTTAAAAACCCCCCTTTTACATTTTTATTTCACACTTGTGCCTTATGTCAATCTTTAATTATAATTCACCCTTCTTTTTAATTCTTAACTTGTTTTACTTCATTCTCTTTTTTTTAATGTATAATTTAGTTTTATACTTCTTACCAAACTTGGACTTAGGCTTAATTTTTGAATAGGATTAGATTTTCACAAGGGATTTACAATTAACAATTTCAATTCTTAATTAACTAATTAAATCCGATAATGCTTAAATATTTTACAAGGTTTAATTATTCGCTCAAGGTTTTCTAGGCCACCTAGATTCATTAAGTCAAGTTTTATTTTTGTGATGTGCCCTTCAAGACGCACTTCGTGCTCCAAGGGTGTCACTTGCCTTTGACTGGTTTTGCTAGTTTTCCAACCCTTGGAGTCAACACTCCATTCAGGCGACCTTGTGAGAGACTAAGGGATTCTAAGGAATAAGGACCCTACATTATTGTGCTCCCCTTTGAAATCTTCGTGAGTGACTCTCTCAGTCTGCCCTCACGACATCATGGACCTCTCAAACTAGGTAATCATTAACGTACAATTTGAGCCACGGTGGGAATTCTAGTAGTTTGTGACATGGATGCTTCCACACCTCTCCCTCAATATATGGTTTATGTGCATGGCCCCTTTACTCCTTATGTGAGTCAGATTAGCGATCATTCGTTAGTCTGCATCCATCAACGACACACTGTCAATGATCCATATAAAAATCATACTATAGTCGATCATATGTCACATATGCATAAATAAAATACTCAAATCAATACAATCCACTCCCTGACTCAATCCAGAGTCCAAGGAGGTCCATTGATGTTGTTAGCGACATTTCTTGTCTTGGGCCTAAGAGCATCCAGGTTTGCAGATTGCTCGAGGAGCGCCCAAGCGTAGAGCATAGAAGAAGTCTTGTTCGGACTTAAAATCAAGCGAGCGAGAAAAATTATAGTGTCAACGGTCCTGATCCATCCACATGAGTAGATCAACAGTTGGCGGGAAATAGAAGATAGAAGAGTTGCGCCGAGATTAGCGCAAACAGATCACGCCCATATTGTATACAGGGAAGAATAGCAGTCGTCCATCCAAGGGACGCGTGGTGCGAGATCTAGTCGCGTCGGTTTTTCGGCAGTCGCGAGTTCAAAGGGTGAATTTTTTATGTCGTTGTACATTTCGAAACCCCAAACCCCGAAACGCCGAAAGCGCCCAAAGGTGGGCCCACAATATTGAGGAGCAGCCTCAGCCGTCCATCCAAAGGGGACACCCAGTGGCCAATTGAGCCATCTTGGTGTTTCGTCCATCGTGACCCCAAACAGCAAGGAGCAACTCCGTCATTTTCCCGATGCGCGAGGTGACGGGAGCATCCATGACTCGGGCCCACAATATAACTGAGTGATTCAGGACCATCAGATCTGAGAGGGACGTGTGGCACCAGATTAAGCCATATTGGCGTTTCTCTCATCGCGATTTCAAAAAGCAGGGATTAGCTCCTTCCCATTCGCGAACGCTGAAAGCGCCTTGGGAATAAGCACGTGGTCATAGCCCGTGGTCACTTAGGGAAAGAAAGGAGTTGTATAAAGAAGGCCAAAGGCATCGAGTTTAGTTATAGATGGGATCATCGTGATATCTAGGTGCCATCAGATCCGTTCTCAATATTGTTTCTCGCTCGGAGTAAATGAAGGCAAGGAGGGGTGGTTGAAACCTCTCTTCATTCATTAGGTGTGAAGTATGGAGGGTCTAGCAAGCGGTCTGCTTGAGAGGGTCCTGTGTACCATTTCTTCCAAAAAATCCATGTCGAGTCTTCGACTAGCTGGAGGAGGTCTGCATATGTTAGCTTGGATCTTAATGGCTCAGCTACTTCCCTTGCAGGAGCCATGCGCAGTTAAGGTGGCATCTGACAAAGAATAGTTGTCTGAATTTGGCCGAGGGGACACCAAATCTTGGGTGCACGATCGGCCAGATTCTGCATGCGCAGACAGTCAGAATACATGCAGACGCAATGTTTTTAATGCAACATCTTATTTTTTCTGTTGTTGTTGTTTTTGAGTATATGTAGGCATTTTCTCCATTTTTGTAAGGGATCGATGGTTGAGCAAGGCTCCCGATTGTAAAGTTTTGATGAAGCGCTAGTCGCTATGGTTAATATATAAGGCATTTGAGACTTCTTACTTTATGGATGTCAGCCTCTTTTCCATCTCTTGTATACTGTGTTAGAAAAACTCAGAATTGGAGGATCCAGTCGAGTTGTACCAGTTATAGGATGATGTAGGTTGGATCACTGTAACAGTTACATTGTTTCTAATCAATTCCTGTTATTTTCGTAGCGCTGAACGACTTAGAATTGGAGGATCTAGTTGAGTCACTCTTTAGCTCCTTGAAGCTCTGGACCAAGAGGATCTTGGCTTCTGAGTTTTTCATCCTCAAGATTCTGATGGCTTGTCGCCCGAGGCAGTCTTGCTCGCCCTTCTCACAAGTCTTCCCTCTGTCACCCTTTAATCCATTTACTGACAGAAGTTGGATCAAGACCTCCCTTGCTGCATACATACCAGGCCTGGTCTCCTGAGTCAAATTTTTATCTTCTTGAGTCTTTACCCATTTGATCACCCCATTTATTAAACCATGACATAAAAACTGATGGGCGTTGGGGTCTGCTCCTGCAAGCAATCTAAGAGTGACTTTCGTCGCCAACATTTCTGGCGTCATTGTCGGGGATGAAGTTGAAGATTTTCCCTGGGCAGAACGGCATTGAGCCTTTGATTCTGAAGGTGTATCAGACATCAAAGCCCTTCAATATTGCTATTGTGCACCTGGCGACTCCACTGTGGCGACTCCATTGTTTCCACTTCACTGTTCAGCTGTGGCTACTGTTGGCACACCTGAAAGCTGACCCAGAGGAGCTTTCTCGAGAAGGTTTCAACACTTCTTTCTCAGCCTGAGAAGCTTCCTGGGGTAACAACAACGTTAGGATCTGGCCTTTGATGGTGAACAAGGACCAGACACATTCGAAGATATGCATCTTTCACCTGGAGACTCCATGATTCAAGGATCGATTGGTGACTCCACTGGTTCAATATGGAGAAAATCCTTGCTCGCAGGTTTGTTCCTTTTAATTTTTCTGCTATTCCTGGTTTTCCTAATGTTTCCCCCTCTTTGAATGAATGGGGTGATTATTTGCCCATATTTGGAAAATGTGAAAAGGACAACCATGCTCAGCACCTTAGTGAGTTTCATGAACTCATGCGTCAGTGGGAGATACATCATGAGGATGTATTACTTAAGATGTTCATGTTCTCGTTAGCAGGGGATGCACATAAATGGTATCATTCTTTACCCCCTGCTAGAATTTCTTCACTCTTAGAGTTTCATGCAGCTTTCATCGCCTATTGTCAGGAGTTTTATCCCTCCGAGTTAATTTGTCATAACTGTGGTGAGGGATACCACAACTCTGTACAAAATGAAGTTATTTCTGACATAGGCTGTGAGGATAATCCTGACGACCTAGATCAGAAATCATTCCTTTCTCCTCCCCATTCGTCTACATCAGAGGAGTGTTGTGGAAGTGATGAATATCCCAAGGAGGAAGAAGACACCCTGAGTGAGCTGAGGGAACAGGTGAAGTATCTCTCTGTTCAATTAGAAAGGTTGAAATCTGAAGACTGTGCAGAGGATTTTCCATCTTGGGAGGAAGAAGATGACCTGAGTGAACTAGTGGAGCAGGCGATATTCCCCACTCCCCAATGTGAAAAATTGGAATCTGAAGACAGCGAAGAGGATTTTCCAGTCTTCGAGGCAGATGATCTAAGTAGCTCTTTTGAAGAGAT
>ML787926.1:225796-241388 GCA_009831015.1 Picea engelmannii | reverse complement strand
CGGATGAGGATGGGGACAATGTTGGTATTTATGATGAACCTCTATTAGAAAAGGAAAATAAACGACTTTATGAAGGATCAAGAGAAAATATTCTCTCCGCTACATTGTTGCTAGTGAACTTAAAGGTTATGAATAATTTGTCAAACACTTGTATGACACGGATCCTAAGGGATGTAATATGTTTCATCTCATATTATACATAAATGTTGATTTTTTTCTATTTGTTTTTATTGTTGATTAATGTGTAAAATAAGAATGCAATGTTTACAATTAATATCCTTACATTAACTAGTTATTTGTTATGTTGTAGATTGTTAGGTGAGTTTTTGTCACCATCGTCAAATATTTTACCTCGCACATATAGAGGTTTGCATGCCATTATGAAAGACATTGGAATGGATTATCAAACTATAGATGCATGTCCTAATGACCATATTATATATTATGGACAACATGCTTCGAAAACAAAATGTTCACAATGTCTTATCAGTAGATATCGAACAGATCAAGTAACAAAAAGGGTGCCTCGAAAGGTTCTTTGTCATATTCCCATAATTCCACGTTTGCAGCAATTGTTTAGGTGTGAAAGAATAGCACAATTTATGGATTAACATGCATGTAACAGAAGTGGATATGGTGTTCTTCGAATGCCTGCCGATGATTCTGCATTTAGGGAAATTGAGGAAAAATGGGCAGATTTCAAAGACGAACCTCGTAATGTTAGGCTTTCATTGGAAACTGACGGTGTTAATCCATTCAGAGAGATTAGGTCTATTTACTCAGTGTGGCCTATTTTTTTAATCAATAATAACATTCCTCCTTGGATGTCAATAAAGAGGGAGCACATAATGTTGACAATGATTGTTCCAGGGATTTTTTTACATTAATTTTTTGAATGTAACATTTTCATTTGTTTCAATTTTGCATAATATATTTTGTTTATTTATTTACTTATATATATTACATGATATTATACCTATAGTAATTATCTGTAATTTCAAACAATTAGGTAAGTACCAGGTTAAATATATGAATGTATATATTGAGCCTCTTATTGACGAGCTACTAAAGTTATGGGTTGGAATCACAATGTATGACATATGTAAACCAATCGGGGAGAAGAAATTTAAATTCCGTGGAATACTTTTATGGACAATTCATGATTCCCTTGGACTAACAAATTTTTGTGGTATGTATCATTCTAATATTTCTCTTTAATACTATATAATTTTTTAATGTTATCATGGTGCATGTTTAATTTTTAAATAATCTCATCGTATAATTGACATTAATCCATTTGTTGCAGGTCTTCAAACAAAGGGTAAATTTGAATGTCTAGTTTGTGTCCCTAAGATGAAGTATCACCATTCAAAAAGTTTAGGAAAGATGGTGTTTGATGAGTATAGGCACCTTCTTTATAAGAACCATAGGTATTGTACTACTGAAAAACATATTTTCAATGGGAAAGAAGAGACTGGTTTAAAACAACGAAGAATGAAACCTCACCTATGGAGGTTGGAATATAACAGAAAACGTCAAGGGAATCAATTTCATAATGTATCATAGATCATGTAATGTTTTGAATGTTTATTTTAATCATTGAATTTATTTTATCGTATTTGATAATTATTTTTGTGATTTCTTTTATGCTTCATGAAGGCCRCAATCATCATGAAGGTATTAATAATGGGCTTCCACGAGGAATGAAATGTTATCCCACTCAAGTCATGAGGTTTCCCTACTATGAGGAGCTAAAAATATCTCATTTGTTTTATACAATGCATATCAGGAAGAATGTGACTGAAACATTATGGAAAATCATAGATGGTAGGAGGGACAAAGAAAAAATTGTCAAAATTTGTACTGACATTCAGGAAGACAATCATGCAATACGAATTGTGATTTGATATTCAAATAGACCAGATGGAGTACTAAACCAAAATAACCTTCCATGGTTATTAACAGAGCAAAAAAGAAATGATGTAAAATAGGTCATTCAAAGAATTAAATTTCCCACGGATTTTGCTTCAAACATAAATAATATCTTAATGAAGAAAGGTGAATTTGGTGGGGTAAAAACACATGATTGGCATACCTTCATTAAGGTAATAATTTTGGTATACATATTTATATATATTGACCTTATACATCTTTTATTTATTTTATTTTTTCTTGTCTACTTTGGTCGAAACAAATAACGATTCATTTTTTTGTTACAATATGTTCTAATACATGAGGTAAGTAGTTTTGATTTATATAAAAAATGTTCTTTCAAATTATTGTTGTACTTAATGACACGTGTTTTACTTGTAATGTAATATATTATATTATGTTATGTTGAAACATGTTATTTTCTCATGTCTTGATCTCATGTAGATGGTTGTCATTGAAAGAAATCCATGAAGATGATATAAAGTATTGGAAGAGACAAATTCCTTGTCTAATGTGTGAAATGAAAAAGTATATACCTCGAACATTTTTCAATGCACAAGAACACTACCTCATACACCAAATTGAGGAGATTGAAATTTTTGTACCTGTTCACACAAGGTCAATGTGGATGGTGGAGAGGCACTTGAAAACATTGAAGGCGTTGGTTAGACAAAGAGAACGTCTTGAGGGTTCTATGGTGGAGGGATATATGGTATATCAATCCATGGTGTATATTAGTCAGTGTCTTCCTAAATTAGCAGCGCCAACTATGCATGCAGTGGATCGCATTTGGGATGTGAACTCCATCAAAAACTTTGAAGATCATGAGCATCTGTTGGGGAAAGGTAGAATGAAAAAATGAGAGGTAATATATTAATAATTGTGAAAATTTATGTTAATAATACATATAAAGTTTCATTTTTTGTGGATATGATCATACTCATTAATATATTAATATAATTTATTTCATAAATTATAAAAATTTATAATTACCTGGATATTGGACATTATAACTAATATTTAATATTGGTGAATTATGTTTTTTTCATTCTGTTGCTCAAGAGTGGGATGCACTGCATTTATACATTGCAAATAATCTTGACTGGATGAATGTATTGATTGAAAGATGTAAACAACATAATGAAGGTAGGTTATCATGGCAACAACTGTCTGAATTGGTTAGAGAAGCCTGTCGTAATGGATATGCCAATGTTACACAGAGGGAAATTGATTTAGAATATGGTTTGAAAGATGGAAAGGTAAGCAAATTCACCCATTTTATTCAGTTATTTTATATTATATTAATATGACTACATGTGTACTGTATTTTTCAGATACTTTTGAAGTTATATAAATTTATGTTAATTTATTAATTGGCAATTCATCTTTTACATATCCGACATATTGCAGTTGAAACACCACAAGGCTATGTGGTGCAATGGTTGTAAATTTCACATCAAACAATTGGATGAAACCAGGAGAAATTCTGATAGTGGGATAACTGCAGTATTCCAGGTCACTAATGTTTCCTCTAGGAGTGACAGACATCCCCGAGAATCTAAAAATAGATACTATGGGTATTTAAACGATATACTTGAGTGTGACTTTAACTATTTCAAATTAGTTATGTTCGATGTTAAATGGTATAGGTTACAAATGCTTGAATGCGACGAGGAAAGAACTATTATTCAATATGCCAATGGATTTCCAATGATTAAAACAATGGTGTTTGAAAGAGGACATGATTGCTATGTTTTTCCAAGACAATGTGAATAGGTCTTTTACTCAAATGTTCCAAGTGAAAGGGATTGGTCATTTTTTGTTATATATGATCCAAGAGGAAGGCCAATTAAGTATACTCATTTACAGGAAGAAGATGATATTGAAGATCAAGAAGATGATTCGACAGATCAAACAGAGCCAGAAGATCATGGAGGGTCTATAGATGAAGAAGACGAAGAAGATCATGATCCAGGCGTAGGAGACAATATTGCAATTCTTGATGATGATGTTGATGAAAATTTGCTCAAAAATGGCATTGATGATGATGATGATATCATCAATCCTTTCAACATCGTTTCAGAACTAGATGATGATTCAGATGTCAATTTCGATGAAGAAGATCAAGATACATAATAAGGATGATTTCACAGATGTTGAGGTTGGATTCGGTATGTGACTATATAATATTTTAATTTGTATGAATTATTCTCTTAAAATAGTTTACTTATAATTCCATGGGTTAATTACATGTTTTTAAGTTTTATGCGATGTTTTTATATCCTATGTTACATGTTGTTTAATTATTATTTGAAACCTGAAAATAGTTTCCAATATACTAAAGTACATGGTAGACTAAAAATATCATTTAGAAACACATAATTTCATGTACCTTCATTATGTTTTGTTTTTGTAGTTTATATGCACGACTCTTAATAGGATGTAGATTTCGATTATTTTCTATTTTATAGATTGGGTTTTGGGGATCAATTGAGAGTGATGTGAGGGGGAGGGGAGGGGCCATATGAGCTTCCACCTTCACGTGGTTGGCCTTGTTCAGTAGAGGATAAATTATTCTTAAAACCAAGAGAATCTCTTTCATTTGTATACCATCATGATCGTATAATATTTCATCAATATTGTTGTCACAGTATTACATGCATCAACAAAGTTTCGATGAATGTGTTTGTCGTTTCTATAGAATTTTTTTTGAAAGCATAATTTTCTTTCAAAGTACACAATTTGGTTGACGCAAGTTTTAAGTTTTCATCAATATTTCTTTATTTTTCTTTCAGGTTCTACATTAATGTATTCATGTCATAGTTGTGATGACAAATCCCTCTTTTTTGTTGATTTCTTAATCAACACCATAAAAATACTAGAGGCGGGCAACAATGACATGTGAATGGGGCCAACATTGAAATTTTTTCAAATTGTATCTGTATGCATTGAAATTTGACCTGGATAGACTATTCGCATTCCTTAACGATATGGGGGGGTTTCTGGACTCAAATTTCACTCACACACCCACTTTCTTCAATCATCATGGAAATCATGGAAATCATAAACCCTATTTTTCATATGTTCTAGTAGATATGTTAATGATTCCAAATTTCATATTTGTATTTGACTCAAGGTTCAACTAATTTGCAAAGTATCAAATTTTAATTTCAAGTTGATAAACCAAATATGAAATGAATCCAAACATCATTTTATATCGTCACAAGAGAGACGAATGTAAATAATCTTGCGACAAATTAGCTATACTATCGACGAAAAAAGTTCGTCGATAGTATATCTAATTCGTCGCAAGAATATTGTGTCTATGTTGAGCAATGTTACATGGTTTGCAAGGAGTGTAGGGATTATATTATGGTGCAATGTAGTTTAGTCTATAAGAACAATCTCTATGCCAAATCTCAAAATGGATAGTACCATATCTTGTTCATAAGACAAATATTCTTTGTATGTTTCCTTTGTGGTGGMTCAAGCCCTCGCTACACATGATGCCTGACAATGAAATGTAACAATTTGACTATTGAATGATAGTGTTATGTCACCCATGGTTAAGGAAAAAAATTAAGGTTCTTAGGTCCTATTTGTATCTTCTTATAATTGAGATTTATTACATAGTCCTTGAAAACATATAAAAGACTTATGTAGCAGATATTAATTTGGTCTTCGTGTGGGACATTTTATGCCATTAGTATGTTTTGTACAAAAATAATGGATCTTGGGGACTACACCATGGTCAAAGAATGAGGAAAAAGGAACAAGGAACGAGGAATGAGGAACACAGAACAAGGAAGAAGGAACATATATTGTACGAGGACTAGACACCAGCAATAGTGACCTATGAATGGGGCCAACATTGAAATTTTTTCAAACAATTTCTATATGCACTAAAATTTTCCATGGATAGACTATTCACATGATTTAACGATATCATAGGGTTTCTAGACTCAATTTTGAATGACACACCCACTTTCTTCCATCATCAATTCATCATGTAAACCATAAAACCTAATTTTCTTTCAAAGTACACAATTTGGTTGACGCAAGTTTTAATTTTTCGTCAGTCTTTCTTCATTTTTATTCCAGGTTCTACATTAATTTATATACAATGTATCTGTATCATATTTGTGATGAAAATTCCCTCTTTTTCGTTGATTTCTTAATCAACACCATAAAAATACTAGAGGCGGGAAACAGTGACATGTGAATGGGGCCAATGTTGAAATTTTTTCAAACTATATATGTATGCATTGAAATTTCACCTGGACAAACTATTCACATGACTTAATGATATGGGAGGGTTTATGGACTCAAATTTCACTCACAGACCCACTTTCTTCCATCATATCATCATGGAAACCATAAACCCTATTTTTCATATGTTCTAGTACATATGTTAATGGTTCCAAATTTCATATTTGTATTTGACTCAAGGTCCAACTAGCTTGCAAATTATCAAATTTTAATTTCAAGTTGATAAACCAAATATGAAATGAATCCAAGCATCATTTGATATCGTTGCAAGAGAGATGAATGTAAATAATCTTGCGACAAATTAGCTATACTATCGACGAAAAAAGTTCGTCGATAGTATAGCTAATTCGTCCCAAGAATATTGTGTCTAATTCGAATGGTGTTACATGGTTTGCAAGGAGTGTTGGGATTATATTATGGTTCAATTTAGTGTATTCTATAATAACAATCTCTATTCCAAACCTCAAAATGGATAGTACCATATCTTTTTCATAATACAAATATTCTTTGTATATTTCCTTTGTGGTGGCTCAAGCCCTTGCTACACATGATGCGTGACAATGAAATGTAACAATTTGACTATTGAATGATAGTTTTATGTCACCCATGGTTAAGAAAATAACTGAAGGTTCTTAGGTCCTATTTTAATCTTCTTAGAATTGAGATTTGTTACATATTCCTTGAGAAAATATGAAAGACTTATGTAGCGGATATTAATTTGGTCTTCGTGTGGGACATTTTATGCCATTAGTATGTTTTGAACAACAATAATGGACCTTGGGGACTACACCATGGTCAAGGAATGAGGAAAAAGGAAAAAGTAAAAAGGAATGAGGAAATATAAACACATAACAAGGAACGAGGAAATAGGAACACATAGCAAGGAACAAGGAACAGAAATTGTATGAGGATTAGACACCGACAACAATGACTTGTGAATGGGGCCAACATTGAAATTTTTTCAAACAGTTTTTGTATCCATTGAAATTTGTCATGGATAGACTATTCACATGCCTTAACGATATGGGAGGGTTTCTGGACTCAAATTTGAATGACACACCCACTTTATTCCATCATCAATTCATCATGTAAACCATAAACCCTAATTTTCTTTCAAAATACACAATTTGGTTGACGCAAGTTTTAAGTTTTTGTCAGTATTTCTTCATTTTTCTTTGAGGTTATACATTAATGTATATAAAATGTATCTGTTTCATAGTTGTGATGAAAAATCCCTCTTTTTCGTTGATTTCTTAATCAACACCAAACAAATACTAGAGGCAAGCAACAGTGACATGTGAATGGGGCCAACATTGAATTTTTTTCAAACTGTATCTGTATGCATTGAAATTTGACCTGGATAGACTATTTGCATGCCTTGATGATATGGGAGGGTTTCTGGACTCAAATTTCACTCACACACCCACTTTCTTTCATCATCATATCATCATGGAAACTATAAACCCTATTTTTCATATGTTCTAGTACATATGTTAATGATTCCAAATTTCATATTTGTATTTGACTCAAGGTCCAACTAGCTCGCAAAGTATCAAATTTCAATTTCAAGTTGATAAACCAAATATGAAATGAATCCAAGCATCATTTTATATCGTCTCAAGAGAGATAAATGTAAATAATCTTGCGACGAATTAGCTATACTATCGACGAAAAACGTTCGTCGATAGTATAGCTAATTCGTCACAAGAATATTGTGTCTAATTTTAATGGTGTTAAATGGTTTCCAAGGAGTGTAGGGATTATATTATGGTGAAATTTAGTGTAGTATATAAGAACAATATCTATGCCAAACCTTGAATGGATAGTACCATATCTTGTTTATAAGACAAATATTCTTTGTATGTTTCCTTTGTGGTGGCTCAAGCCCTCGCTACACATGATGCCTGACAATGAAATGTAATAATTTCACTATTGAGTGATAGTGTTATGTCACCCATTGTTAAGGAAATAGCTTAAGGTTCTTAGGTCCTATTTGAATCTTCTTAGAAATGATATTTGTTACATAGTCCTTGAAAAAAGACAAAAGACTTATGTAGCAGATATTAATTTGGTCTTCGTGTGGGACATTTTATTCCATTAGTATGTTTTGTACAAAAATAATGGATCTTGGGGACTACACCATGGTAAAGGAATGAGGAAAAAGGAACAAGTAACAAGGAACGAGGAACGAGGAACAAAGAACAAGGATCAAGGAACGAAAATTGTACGAGGACTAGACACCGACAATAGTGACCTGTGAATGGGGCCAACGTTGAAATTTTTTCAAACAGTTTAGGTATGCACTGAAATTTGTCATGGATAGACTATTCAAATTCCTTAACGATATGGGAGGGTTTCTATAATCAAATTTGAATGACACACCCACTTTATTCCATCATCAATTCATCATGTAAACCATAAACCCTAATTTTCTTTCAAAGTACACAATTTGGTTGACACAAGTTTTAAGTTTTCGTCAGTCTTTCTTCATTTTTCTTTAAGGTCCTAAATTAATGTATATACAATGTATCTGTGTAATATTTGTGATGAAAAATCCCTCTTTTTCGTTGATTTCTTAATCAACACCATAAAAATACTAGAGGCGGGCAACAATGACATGTGAATGGGGTCAACATTGAAATTTTTTCAAACTATATCTGTATGCATTGAAATTTGACCTGGATAGACTATTTGTATGCCTTGACGATATGGGAGGGTTTCTGGACTCAAATTTCACTCACACACCCATTTTATTCCATCATCATATCATCATGGAAAGCACAAACCCTATTTTTCATATGTTCTAGTACATATGTTAATGATTCCAAATTTCATATTTGTATTTGACTCAAGGTCCAGCTAGCTTGCAAAGTATCAAATTTTAATTTCAAGTTGATAAACCAAATATGAAATGAATCCAARCATCATTTGATATCGTCGCAAGAGAGACGAATGTTAATAATCTTGCGATGAATTAGCTATACTATCGAGGAAAAAAGTTCATCGATAGTATAGCTAATTCATCGCAAGAATATTGTGTCTAATTTGAATGGTGTTACATGGTTTTCAAGGAGTGTAGGGCTTATATTATGGTTCAATGTAGTGTATTATATAATAACAATCTCTATATGAAACCTCAAAATGGATAGTACCATATCTTATTCATAAGACAAATATTCTTTGTATGTTTCCTTTGTGGTGGCTCAAGCCCTCGCTACATATGATGCCTCAAAATGAAATGTAACAATTTGACTATTGAATGATAGTGTTATGTCACCCATGGTTAAGTAAATGACTTAAGGTTCTTAGGTACTATTTTAATATTCTTATAATTGAAATTCGTTACATAGTCCTTGAAAAAAGACAAAAGACTTATGTAGCAAATATTAATTTGGTCTTCGTGTGGGACATTTTATGCCATTATTATGTTTTGTACAAAAATAATGGATCTTGGGGACTACACCATGGTAAAGGAAAGAGGAACAAGTAAAAATTAACAAGTAACAAGGAACGATGAATATAGAACAAGGAACAAGGAACAAAAATTGTACGAGGACTAGACACCGACAACAGTGACCTGTGAATGGGGCCAACGTTGAAATTTTTTCAAGCAGTTTTTGTATGGAATGAAATTTGTCATGGATAGACTATTCAAGTGAATTAACGATATGGGAGGGTTTCTGGACTCAAATTTGAATGGCACACCCACTTTCTTCTATCATCAATTCATCATGTAAACCATAAACCCTAATTTTATTTCAAAGTACACAATTTGGTTGACGTAAGTTTTAAGTTTTTGTCAGTCTTTCTTAATTTTTCTTTTAGGTTCTACATTAATTTATATACAATGTATCTGTGTCATATTTTTGATGAAAAATCCCTCTTTTTCGTTGATTTCTGAATCAACACCATAAAAATACTAGAGGCAGGCAACAGTGACATGTCAATGGGGCCAACGTTGAAATTTTTTCAAATTATATCTGTATGCATTGAAATTTGACCTGGATAGACTATTCACATGCCTTAACGATATGGGAGGGTTTCTGGACTCAAATTTCACTCACACACCCATTTTATTCCATCATCATATCATCATGGAAAGTATAAACCCTATTTTTCATATGTTCTGGTACATATGTTAAAGATTCCAAATTTCATATTTGTATTTGACTCAAGGTCCAACTAGCTTGCAAAGTATAAAATTTTAATTTCAAGTTGATAAAAAAAATATGAAATTAATCCAAGCATCATTTGATATCATCGCAAGACAGACGAATGTTAATAATCTTGTGACGATTTAGCTATACTATAGACGAAAAAAGTTCGTCGATAGTATAACTAATTCGTCACAAGAATATTGTGTCTAATTTGAATGGTGTTACATGGTTTGCAAGGAGTGTAGGGATTATATTATGGTGCAATGTAGTGTAGTATATAAGAAAAATCTCTATACCAAACCCCAAATGGATAGTACCATATCTTGTTCATAAGACAAATATTCTTTGTATGTTTCCTTTGTGGTGGCTCAAGACCTCGCTACACTTAATGTCTGACAATGTAAGAATTTGACTATTGAATGATAGTGTTATGTCGTCCATGGTTAAGGAAATAAATTAAGGTTATTAGGTACTATTTTAATCTTCTTATAATTGAGATTCGTTACATAGTCCTTGAAAAAAGAGAAAAGACTTATGTAGAAGATATTAATTTGGTTTTCGTGTGGGACATTTTATGCCATTAGTATGTTTTGTACAAAAATAATGGATCTTGGGGAGTACACCATGGTCAAGGAATGAGGAACAAGTAACAAGTAACAAGTAACAATTAACAAGGAACGAGGAACGAGGAACACACAACAAGGAACAAGGAACATAAATTGTACGAGGACTAGATACCGGCAACAATGACCTATGAATGGGGCCAACGTTGAAATATTTTCAAACAGTTTATGTATGGACTAAAATTATTCATGGATAGACTATTCACATGCATTAACTATATGGGAGGGTTTCTGGACTCAAATTTCAATGACACACCCACTTTCTTCCATCATCAATTGATCATGTAAACCATAAACCCTAATTTTCTTTCAAAGTACACAATTTGGTTGACACAAGTTTTACTTTTTCGTCAGACTTTCTTGATTTTTCTTTCAGGTTCTACATTAATGTATATATAATGTATCCATGTCATAGTCATGATGAAAAATCCCTCTTTTTTGTTGATTTCTTAATCAACACCATAAAAATACTAGAGGCGAGCAATAATGACATGTCAATGGGGCCAACGTTGAAATTTTTTCAAACTGTATCTGTATGCATTGAAATTTGACCTGGATAGACTATTTGAATGCATTAATGATATGGGAGGGTTTTTGGACTCAAATTTCACTCACACACCCACTTTCTTCCATCATCATATCATCATGAAAACCATAAACCGTATTTTTCATATGTTCTAGTACATATGTTAATGATTCCAAATTTCATATTTGTATTTGACTCAAGGTCTGTCTAGCTTGCAAAGTATCAAATTTAAATTTAAATTTGATAAAACAAATATAAAATGAATCCAAGCGTCATTTTATAGCGTTGCAAGAGAGACGAATGTAAATAATCTTGCGACAAATTAGCTATACTATCGACGAAAAAAGTTCGTCGATAGTATAGCTAATTCGTCGCAAGAATATTGTATCTAATTTGAATGGTGTTACATGGTTTGAAAAGAGTGTATGGATTATATTATGGTGCAATCTAGTGTATTCTATAATAACAATATCTATGCCAAACCTCAAAATGGATAGTACCATATCTTGTTCATAAGACAATTATTCTTTGTATGTTTCCTTTGTGGTGGCTCAAGCCCTCGCTACACATGATGCCTGACAATGAAATGTAATAATTTGACTATTCAATGATAGTTTTATGTCACCCATGTTTAAGGAAATATCTTAAGGTTCTTATGTCCTATTTTAATCTTCTTATAATTGAGATTCGTTACATAGTCCTTGAAAAAGGACAAAAAACTTATGTAGCGAATATTAATTTGGTCTTCGTGTGGGACATTTTATGTCGTTTGTATGTTTTGTAAAAAAATAATGGATCTTGGAGAATACAAAATGGTAAATGAATGAGGAACAAGGATAAATGAACAAGGAACATAGAACAAGGAACAAGGAACAAAAATTGTACAAGGACTAGACACCGACAACAGTGACCTGTGAATGGGGCCAACATTGAAATTTTTTCAAACAGTTTTTGTATGCACTGAAATTTTTAATGGATATACTATTCACATGACTTAATGACATAGGAGAGTTTCTGGACTCAAATTTGAATGACACGCCCACTTTCTTCCATCACCAATTCATCATGTAAACCATAAACCCTAATTTTCTTTCAAAGTACACAATTTGGTTGACGCAAGTTTTAAGTTTTCGTTAGTATTTCTTCATTTTTCTTCCAGGTTCTACATTAGTGTATATACAATGTATCCATGTCATGTTTGTGATGAAAAATCCCTCTTTTTCATTTATTTCTTAATCAACACCATAAAAATACTAGAGGCGGGCAACAGTGACATGTTAATAGGGCCAATGTTGAAATTTTTTCAAATTGTATCTGTGTGCATTGAAATTTGACCTGGATAGAATATCCGCATGCCTTAATGATATGGGAAGGTTTCTGGACTCAAATTTCACTCACACACCACTTTCGTCCATCATCATATCATCATGAAAACCATAAACCCTATTTTTCATATGTTCTAGTACATATGGTAATGATTCTAAATTTCATATTTGTATTTGACTCAAGGTCCATCTAGCTTGCAAAGTATCAAATTTTAATTTAAAGTTGATAAACCAAATATGAAATGAATCCAAGCATCATTTGATATCATCGCAAGAGAGACAAATGTAAATAATATTGCGACGAATTAGCTATATTATCGATGAAAAAAGTTCCTCAATAGTATAGCTAATTCGTTGCAAGAATATTGTGTCTAATTTGAATGGTGTTACATGGTTTGCAAGGAGTGTAGGGATTATATTATGGTTAAATGTAGTGTAGTATATAATAACAATCTCTATGCCAAACCTCAAAATGGATAGTACCATATTTTGTTCATAAGATAAATATTCTTTGTATATTTCCTTTGTGGTGGCTCAAGCCCTCGCTACACATGATGCTTGGCAATCAAATGTAACAATTTGACTATTGAATGATAGTGTTATGTCACCCATGGTTAAGGAAACAACTTAAGTTTCTTAGGTCCTATTTGAATCTTCTTATAATTGAGATTCGTTACATAGTCCTTGAAAAAAGACAAAAGACTTATGTAGCAGATATTAATTTGGTGTTTGTTTGGGACATTTTATGCCATTAGTATGTTTTGTACAAACATAATGGATCTTGGGGACCAAAACCATGTTCAATGAATGAGGGAAAAGGAAGAAGTAACAAAGAACAAGGAATGAGGAATACAAAACAAGGATCAAGGAATAGAAATTGTACAAGGAGTAGACACCGACAATAGTGACCTGTGATTGGGGCCAACGTTGAAATGTTTTCAAACATTTTCTGTATGCACTGAAATTTGTCATGGATAGACTATCCACATGCCTTAACTATATGGGAGGGTTTCTGGACTCAAATTTGAATGACACACCCACTTTATTCCATCATCAATTCATCATGTAAACTATAAACCCTAATTTTCTTTCAAAGTACACAATTTGGTTGACGCAAGTTTTAAGTTTTCGTCATTTTTCTTCATTTTTCTTTCAGGTTCTACATTAATGTATATACAATGTATCCATGTCATAGTTGTGATTAAAAATCCCTCTTTTTCATTGATTTCTTAATCAACACCATAAAAATACTAGAGGCAAGTAACAATGACATGTGAATGGGGCCAACGTTGAAATTTTTTCAAACTGTATCTATATGCATTGGAATTTGACCCGGATAGAATATTCAGATACCTTAACGATATGGGAGGGTTTCTAGACTCAAATTTCACTCACACACCCACTTTATTCCATCATCATATCATCATGGAAACCATAAACCCTATTTTTCATATGTTCTAGTAGATATGTTAATGATTCCAAATTTCATATTTGTATTTGCCTCAAGCTCCAACTAGGTTGCAAAGTATCAAATTTTAATTTTAAGTTGATAAACCAAATATGAAATGAATCTAAGCATAATTTTATATCGTCTCAAGAGAGACGAATGTAAATAATCTTGCGACGAATTAGTTATACTATCGACGAAAAAAGTTCGTCGATAGTATAGCTAATTGGTCACAAGAATATTGTGTCTAATTTGAATAGTGTTACATGGTTTGCAAGGAGTGTAGGGATTATATTATGGTGCAATGTAGTTTAGTCTATAAGAACAATCTCTATGCCAAACCTCAAAATGGATAGTACCATATCTTGTTCATAAGACAAATATTCTTTGTATGTTTCCTTTGTGGTGGCTCAAGCCCTCACTACACATGATGCCTGACAATGAAATGTAAAAAATTGACTATTGAATGATAGTTTTATGTCACCCATGGTTAAGGAAATAACTAAAGTTTCTTAGGTCCTATTTGAATCTTCTTAGAATTGAGATTTGTTACATAGTCCTTGAAAAAAGACAAAAGACTTATGTAGCGTATATTAATTTGGTCTTCATGTGGGACATTTTAATATCATTAGTATGTTTTGTACAAAAATAATGGATCTTGGAGACTAAACCATGGTCAAGGAACAAGGAAAAAGGAACGAGGAACTAGGAACACAGAACAATGAACAAGGAACGAAAATTGTACGAGGACTAGACATTGGCAACAGTGACCTGTGAATGGGGCCAACTTTGAAATTTTTTCAAATAGTTTTTGTATGCACTGAAATTTGTCATGGATGGACTATTAACATTCCTTAATGATATGGGAGGGCTTCTGGACTTAAATTTGAGTGACACACCCACTTTATTCCATCATCAATTCATCATGTAAACCATAAACCCTAGTTTTCTTTCAAAGTACACAAAAATCAATTCCATAAGAAAAATATCTTACTCTCTAAACCATGGATTTGTGATAGGGGTTAGTAATCCCCCAAAAATTCCATGATATTAGCTTCATTGGAAACCTTAAAAAAAACGCCTCCTTGCTTTTCCACTCAAAACGTGTCAAACGGGTTTTGAGGATTCACAATATGCATATGGGGTGAGAAATAATCAATAAAATTCATGTTTATTGCCTTCTTACGAGAGTCACTACACATGGATGTTTGAAAATAAACCAAATTTTGGGGTGGATAACTCCCCCCACTCCCCTATTGAAAGATGGGTTAGGAAGTGCTAGGTTGGTCCCCAGACACACCAAGGCTAGAAAG
>ML787926.1:194164-209584 GCA_009831015.1 Picea engelmannii | reverse complement strand
CCTTTGGTTGTCTTGGATGACACCATCATTTATTATCAATCCCTATGAAGCACCATCAAAGTGTAGGTTATGCCAAGTAGATTTTGGTGTTATCTCTTTGTCTTTATCCCTTTTCCATAGGATCGATCCCATTAGGTTGCGACATGGAACCATCATTGTTGCTTTAGAAGTGTCGTGAGTTGGTGGTAGAGCTTACCGGAACATGGATTCCCTAGGTAGATCCTGGTTGCATTATGGTGTCCATGTTGTCTCTAATCATTGTAGGCTTGGGGGTCCTTGTTGTTGTTCCTGATTATGAGTTTGAGCCTCATTTGCATGATTCCTTTTCACTCTTGAACTCACCCTTGGGACTCTCAAAAGACATAACGAGTCTTCTTTTAAGCCCTTTTCAGACCCTCTAAACATGAAAATATTTCTGAGAGATTTGTGGCCTTTCACGTTCGTTAAAATGAAATTTGAAGTCACGTCTGTCCGGCGGTAGTTTACCCCTTTTTTGGTCTGGACGGTCAACTATATGAACAAAGGTATACTCTAAGGAACTTCAGTTCTCTATTAGAGTACTCTTAGGTATCGTTTTAACCCTTTTTTTTGGCCTAAGGGACTAAATTTACGAAAAAGGAACCCCCACGGAGTCCATAGTTAAGCTCTTTTTAGACTCGCTAAAATTGAAAAGATTGTCGAGTGACCTTATTCTTTCACACTCATTAAACTGGTCCAGAAGAACATTCCTGACAGAGTCCATAGTTAAGATTTTTTCAAACTCCTTAAAAATGAAAAATGGCCGAGTGATCTTGTCTTTATCACACTCATTAAAATGGTTTTGAATAGACGTCTTGTCGATGCTAGTTTACCCCTTTTTCGAACCGACTAGACTACCTTCGAAAAAGGTACCCCAATGGAGTCTCCTTTTACGTTTTTTCAGACTCTCTAAATATGAAAAACCGCTGAGCTTACCTTCTATGGGCTTGTTAAACTTACATCGAAGGACGTTACCATTGTGTTTTTTATTAATCACATTTGCATACCCGCGTCTTTGGCCTAATGTCGGTTCCATGTTGCTCTCAACTAAACCATCTGAAGCATGCCTTATACACAAGCCTTGTAGCACTTTGCCTCTTTGTCTTGACACCTTTGGCCCCTGGAGGATTTGTCCCGAGTGTCCTTTTCTTGCATATGTCCCTTTTCTCTGAGCATCCCTATGTTCCGTGCATTTGGAACTAGTATGTTTACGACACTCGATCCTCCTTTGTAATGTAACATTCTTTTATTCTTTTTCCAAAATTATTGAAAAAGACAAAAAAAAATCAAATATACCCCAAAAAGAGGAAGGGAAAAGTATTTTCTTTATTGGCAGCATAATGAGTCACCCTTGGATAAAGCACATATGTTCATTTGTTCATCAAACTCTGGGATTTAATACGACCTTAGGAAGTTGTTTCTCGCTACATAGAGCTATGTCCTCCTCTGTTTGGTTATTCTTCCAAACATATGGAGAGTTTGTGTTGCCTCCTGCCTCATGAATTTATGTTAATGCCATGTTGTCTGAGTCTCATCATCTGTCGTGCTATTGTCCAAGGGAATTTTTTACCAAGCCTGAGTCGCCCCTCTGCAGTTTGTCTCTTGCCCTCATACCCGGCCATCTTGAACGTCCAATCAAGTCTTTGTTCGAAATCAATGAAGATTTCAGTTTGATCATCAAGATTCTCTATTCCATGACCGACGAGCCATCGAAGACCTCTGGGTAGTGAAGTCGTACACTCATATTACACTCCTACCCGAGTTTTGAATATTTTGAAGTTGTTTCTCGAGCTCTGAAGACCTCATCTCCAGCCATCAGGCCTTATCAACTTCTAAGAAGATGGATACTCTACATGTATATCTTTTTGATTTCGAGTTGTAGCTTCGTTGTGTATTTTTTGCAGCTATACTTTATATAGTTATATGACATGGATCTACAGTGTATTTGATTGGTAGCCATGATTTTATTTTATCCCAAGCATGGGTATGCCCGCCTCGGTGAGACAATTGTTATTTTTGCAGATGGCACCTCCCGATTTCTGGTCCCTGGGCTCACTTGTTTGGCACATTGGTCAAGATTGTTAATGTATTTCGGCCATCAAATGCTCTTCTGACCTCACACATTAGGGGGCATCTGTTATATCCCTAATTTGCACCAAACATGCTTACCTGGCATCAGGCCATCTCAGATTCCTTCTTTGCCAAAACATTGTTGAACAACTCTTCTTAAAAACCTCTTTTATAAAGTCCTACAGGCCTTGCTCCATTACTGCATGCGTGTACACGCTAGTTGACCTAAAACAACCTGTGTGTACCTACAAAAGCACGAAAAAAGGAAAGTTGTTGGCGAAACACGCAGCTTTGGGTGAGTTAACTAAACCTTCCGACCATGCATGGCCGAGGGTTCGACCAAATACCTAGCTTCTTCTAGCCTATAAAAGAATGGTTAGGGGTTCCATTTGGAAGAGGAGAATCGTAGTAAAGAAACTATACCCGATTGTGCATTCCCTTTGTCCCAACCCTTTAGCCATCCTTATGCAAAGATAAATATAGAGCAAAGAAGTTGGAGGACATTCGAAGAGGATCCTAGGACCAGGTTCATGGAGCAGTGGCCGGCTTCATCATTATAAGTTGATTTGTTGAAGTTAATAATAAAGAAATACTTTTCCCGTCCCACCATATGAGGTTTTCATAGTTTATTCTATACGCATTGATTGAATCTCTAACCCATTAATCTATACATCAAATGCATGCGTCATTGTTTGTTTGTCTTGTGTGAATGTAGGTCAGCCTTGGGAGGAGAGTCGCAGTCAAAGAGCGATCAAACGTGAAGAAGGATCGATATCAAATGCCTGAAATAAGGTATGCTCACTTGATCTTCTTAACTACATATTTGCTTAAGAATAATGGGGATTAGGTCCAGGACGACGGTAGAAAGTAGGATTCTTTAGGTATTTTTTGCATGCAAAATAAACCCTAAGTGCTAGTCCATAGAGGGATTTCCCACTCACAACAGGGCTGGGGAGAAAGATCCAACGATTTTTAGAAAACCAGGAAATTCGTATAATATGACAGGGCTATCAAGTAAAAAGAGAGAAATGCATGTTGCACAACTCCTGACAACAAGATTTCATGCAAAATATGTGGATGAACTAGGATCAGGCGAAGAAATCAGGTTGAATCCTATTATGAAAGATTTGATCATTAATGGATATGCAGATGGACACTACACACAAGCTAGTGACAGAAAAAGGAAAAAGCGACAAAAGGAGGAAGTTAAAGCTGGGACAGTTAAAGGTACCGAAGAATACCAACCTAGTTGGCTTGAGACGTTAAAGGAAGAGATTGAAAAGCTAAAATGAAAAATTCATGACGGGCTAAATCTAGTTCATTTCAGGGAATCTTGTGATTTTGTAGACATGTGGCATTTGGGGTAAGGATCTCAAATATTTCGGATTTCTATTTATAACGTTCCCTAGAATGTAGGAGTTCAGTTTTGGTACATTAATCCCTCTATAACCGATATCTATTTTTGGAATCTTGGAGAAGATGATCCATTTTTGGGTCTCATATTTAATTTATCTATATATACTGTTAAAAAGATAAATGAATGGTTTGACTGGCCGGAGAAGGGCCTGCCCTTGTAGCAGGAAAACTTTGTGATTTCTTATGGATTTTAATATAAGCAGAGAAGGTTTTCTTAGATATCTGAGATTCATCATGGTGTTGATGTTCAATATGTTTGCTTGTATTTCATATTCATGAATGTGTTTTTCTGCTAGCAATTATCTTTAAGAAAAAGAAATAATTCACCTTGTTGGTGCTCTTTCTCATATTGATTATACTTGTTATGTGTTTATTGGTTCTTGGTTCAGAATTCACCCTGGATTGGTGCTCTATTTTCGGCAGTCAGCCCTTATGTTTCTTCTTCTAAAGATATACCAAGAGATTCGTCCCCAGTTAAAAGCCTCTTGTTATAGTGGTTTTTTCTTCTCTTCCACTTCCATCCCATATTACTTATTTGGTTGAACATCATACCTATTTTTCCTTTGTAACCTATAGAATACATAGCTTATAAATATTCATATGATTTCAGGAATTGACCTCATTACCCAATGGCCCTTCCCTCTTGCTTTGTCCTGCCACTTTTAAAATTTATCATATTGTAGAATCAGACCTTTGTGTGTGCATTGAAAAATCCTTTGAGTATTTTTTCTATATGTCTGAGAGAGGCCTCTCTGGTTGGAAGGGTCATAATCGAACCTAAAGTCGATTGAAACAGTTACCTCTATCGTTTTCCTATCAGCCGGACAAAATTTACAGGGTCCTAACATTCTGGCGCCATTGCCGGGGAACGAAGGTGAAATCTTCCCTGGGAGAAATGACAAAGTTCAGATCCAAGTACTGATGGTGAAAAGTATTTAGACACAAAAAGGTTGTATTTCATTCACCTGGCGACTCCATTTTCAAGAATCTAGAATTCAAAATTTTCATGGTGACTCCACAGTCCAAAGACTTAGTAGCCTAAATATTTTATTGACGACTCCACTCAAGCTTCAAATGTGATTCAGAGACTCCACTGGAAGATGAGACCCCTTGACAAAATGTATGAAAGGATATCATGGGAGAAAACAAGTACGTGAAGTTGAGTTTTTTTCAAGACATAATATTTTTTGTTATTAATTACCTTTTGTCTTTTCCTAAACATGCTAAACAAATTTTTCTTTACATGTTGCATGCAAATGATGATCATGATAATCTTGAAATTGTATATCCTCCTCTTAAATTTGTACATATATCTCCTCAGTTTATCACTAATTTTGATCAAAATCTCTCATTTGAGCCATGTGATAACCATAACCAAGTTGATGAGCCTCATGAAACCAAGGATGATATTTCACTTCTTGTACTTGATCCAACACCCTCCAAGACTCAGCACAGATACATACCCTTAAAATTACCTCACATCCTTCATGATTTTCCTCCAAAGAACTATAAATACCTACCTGTGTTTGATGGAGAACCTGATGCCATCACAGCTGGAAAACACATCCAAGAGTTTGAGCATTTTATAGATTTGTTTGAGATTGACCATGAGTTCTATGCCTTAAAAAGGCAGAGAAATGAAACTATTTCTACATTTAGTAGAAAGTTTTCCAGTATTTATTACAATTTTCCAAAAGAAATTCAACCCACTGAAGTTGTTGCCATGCTCCTGTATGCCACTACTCTTCATCCAGATTTGTCTTTCCTCCTGATGGAAAGAAGACCTAAGTCCTTACAAAAAATATTTAATTATGCTCGGGAGATTCAACAAAATATCCAAGCATGTGAACAGATTCGAAATGAGAGGTTGGATGCTCTAGAATATGAAAGTGAATATGAACAGAAAACAATTGATTGGAAGCTTAAGCATAGAGTTGATAATATCATAGGTCCTCTTGAAGTTTTAAATGCTAATGATTTTGCAAAGGATTATATTCCACTTATTGAAAGAGAGGGCGCTAATGTAAATTTTGATCCACCCCATGATAAGTGTGGAGTTGATTGTTTTATATATTCATTTATAGTCAGTCAAGAAGATGAGTTTGCAAATGAGTTTGTTGAAGAGAAGGTTGATGTTCCAAGTTTGTTCTTGTTAGATAACGTTGCAGACGTTGTTTATTTTCCTATGTATGATGAATATAATGATGATTGTGATGTTGACTTCCTGGAACAACCCGTTGCATGTTCTCTATCAGAAAATGTTCCTTTTCAACAGTATATTAAGGGAAATCAGCTTACATATCATAGTTACAAAGATAAAAGTTTTTAACTAGCTGAAGGAAATCATTTACCTTTATGATTTCCTTCATTTCAATTATTGAAAGAAAATTCAAAGATCATCACTAAAGCAAAGGAACGTGTGCTGATGCCAAATCACACTGATTCACTGGAACAAATTGACAAGAAATTGCAACAATCTTCTCATGTGTTTGATGACCCTGTTACTTGTTATGTAGAAGGTCTTGTCAGTTCAAAATTGCAGCCATTGGTCGAAGATGAATTTTAAAATGAGTGTGTTCAACAATCCAAATAAATTGAAAAATGTGCATATGACAACAGTGAAGAAAATGAAGAAGGTTTTGAATTAGGTTAAAGAACCTTGCCATTGTGTTTTGCTTCTTTCAAATTGATGAAACAAAATGTTTATAATGTTTCAGATCAAAAATCCTCCACACATAATGCCAGATATGAAGAAAGAAATACACTTGCAAATGAAAGTTATCTTCCATTATGTTTCTATTCCTTTGAATTGTTGAAAGCCAATCACAAGAAAATAGAGAAAGATGATAAAAAACATTGTTGTTCAAAGTCATTTTCCTTCTCCTGAAATTGATGAAGATATTCAACAACATTTCCAGCAAGACAAAGTGTTTCAAAGTTGTCTTTCTTCCCCTGTGAATGATGTGGTTGTTCAAATTCTAAGTGGCCTAGACATGGAGGAGGATTTTGAAACTGCATCTATGGAGAATTCAAGTAGTGAACAAACAAATGACATAGAGTTTTAGGAAAGAAACAAAACAATGTATGCCACTTTTCAATTAGAAATGCAGAAAGACCATAAAGAAGCAGTTGTTTTATTTAATTCCTTTGAAGATTATGGTTATAAAAATGTTCTTAGGACTGAAGAAGTAGAGAAAGAACAACAAACACTTGTGAAGGAGGCTTGTCCTTCTATTTTGGTTCATCAAAAGGAAATGTTTTATCATGTGTTTCATGATCCTGTGGAATGCTATATGGAGAGTTTTAACAATCAGAATTTACAGTTTATGATGGGTAGTAAGCTTAGAAATAAAGATGATGGTTAGTCAAATTCAACATTAAATATGTATTGCTTGATACCAGAGGGTTTATTCCAGTCAACAGTATCTTGTATTTCAGAAGATTGCTATTACCAACAGTCTAAGCTAATTTTCCAACTTCTTGGTAAAAATCAATTAGTTAAACCACATGAAAACAAGAATGTGGTTGAAGGAGCGCAACATGATTCTTGTTTTATGCATGTTTTAGGAGATCCATTTGTAGTTTTGTTGGAGGCAGTAAACAATCCTAATGTTTTTGAATTTTTGAGATTTGAATTCGTATGTAAATTCTTGAATGAATTATCAGTAAACAAGCTTTGGAGCAAGCATGTGCAAAGAAACCAGACAGTAGATAAAATGATTCCATGGTTGCATTGGAATTATGATTTCATTTGATTGGAAGATCATTTCAACAGTTAGGGTAGGTAGGTGGGAATAAGCTTCATGATCAAGCATTTTCAATTTTATATTTTCAAATAAAGTGTTCGGTTAGATTTTAGTAGTAGATCCTACATTCAGTCTCTAGGTGAAAGCAGTGGGCAGACTTTGTTTTTTAGAAAACATTGGTGACAGGTCAGAACAGGGTACACACCCGTTTTGGGAGAATCTCGATGGATAAGGCACAAGTTCTATGTGTTCTGTTAGCACAATGTTTGTAAAAGGAGTGTTTTTCCCTTAGGAAAGGACACCATGGTGAAGTTGTGTGCAAATGGGGGATAAAAAACCCACTTTTTACCTTTTATCCTAAGTTTTGGGCCCGGGGCATTGTGTTATTGCACGCGTATATCTGGGCATCTAAGATCTGCGTGCTCAGATCTACAGCACTCGACGTTGCTCGGACCCCCTCCTATCTTCTACCTTTAACCAGGGGGGTCCGAGTAGGTGTTTTTACAAGTGTGGACCCCCCACTATGTGGCACCTCCTCGCTATGCTCGAACCCCCCCCCTGCTCAACACCTCTTACCACCTACCCCCCCCTCCGAGAAATTTTCTTACCGCCCCCTCTTACTACTCTCGCCTCCCATCAACACCTGTCCCCCACTCATTCTCTCTCCTCATCTGTCACATATCCTGCTCCCCTTCCACCTTTTTCTCCCTCACACCTGTTCTCCACTCATCGTCCTCTTGACCTATCACCGCCCCTCCTTCGCACCTCACCCTCTCACCTCCTGCCATGAGTCTCGTATTCCCTATTCCCCCACCTTAGCTGATCGTCCCCACCTCATTCAACCACTAGATCTCCCCTTCTACCTCCATGTCACTTTCCCGTGCCACATCGCCTCTGCACCTTTACACCTCAGTGCCCGCGTTTTGTCACCCACTCTTTCCCAGTCACTATTCTACTGCTGCGTCTTTCCACATGACTGACCATCACCTCATCGAGTCCTCGTCAGCTCCACCTTTGCTCACCTTCCTGTCTTCCCAGCAAGCATCCAACAAAGCACAAACGACGAAGGAGAGGCTGCCACGTCTTGCAAGTGTAGGCGTTGACCCTGCCCACTCAGATCCTAATGAAGCAGTACTAGGCTTGCCTCTGCCGCAATCCAGAGGTCACTTCTAGTGCTAACATTTTTGGCATCGTTGTCGGGGAAGAATTGAATATTTTCCCTGGGATTGAATGACAAATATTACTGATTTTGAAGGTGCATCAAAACTCAGTACAATGAATATTGCAACTATGCACCTGACAACTCCATTGTTTTAGTTGTGGCTTCTAGAGGCAGACACACAAGGTCTACTACACAGCTACCTCTAGCAACACTTGATGCTGACCCGGAGAAAATTTTCAGAAGACGAAAGACTCCTCAAGAAGGTCCTTCGACTGTTGAACGATGTATTTCTAATGATTTTCATCATCCTCCTTTAGAAACTCCAATACTTTTTTCTCATTCTCCTGTCATACCATCTACTAGAGTTTCCTGAAGCTTAAAGTTTGGGAGTGTTTATGTTGATTTCTCCCCTCTTGGTATGGGATTGGAGGGAGAAATCATTGTCACTCCTATCTCCCCTGAAGTTGTACCATGGTTTAAACCCAGGACCTCATAAGATTTTCCCACTTTGGGTTTTACCACTCCTCCCCATGTTAGATTCATTGCATTTACAAAAATCCAAACCTCTGCTTCCTTGAGCCCTGTGACCTTTTCCCCCAACACTCAGTCGGTCTGCTTTTCTTCCCAAAGAACACTTCCACTCTCTCTGGTCTGACCTCCATCTCCTCCTGGTTCTCCTCCAGCTATCATCACTATAGTAGGTGCTAATCCCCCTAGAAACATAATGGATGCCATAGTGGATGCAATGTATTCCCCCCTCATCTTACGTCAGCCGATGAATGCTCTCCCTGCTGGAGATTACCTAAAATACATGCCCAAATTCATAGGAGAAGAAGACATAATTGTTGAAGAGAACCTTGTTGCATTCTACATTTATTCAAACAATCTAAATATTGAAAATGAGGATTTGTGGATGAGAGTCTTTGTCCAAAGCCTTGATGGTGAAGTTAGGAAATGGTTTAGGGGATTGACCCCTGGATCTATTTCTAGGATTGAAGCTTTAGATGATGTTTTCTTGAGACAGTGGGGGGATAAAAAGGACTTTATGTATTATATCACGGAGTTAAGTTCCCTAAAGAGAAAAGAGGGAGAATATGTCTATGATTTCTCCAAGAGATTCAAAAAAATGTACAATAATCCCTGCTGAGATAAATCCTACCAAAGCCTCTGCCAAAATTACTTATGCTAGTGCTTTTGACCTTGATTTTTGCCTCCTGTTAAGAGAGAGAAGAGCTACCTCCTTGGCTCATATGCAAGATGAAGCCCTTGAAGTAGAATCTAATGTGTTGGCAGTTGACAGACTTAGGAATAAAGATGACAGAGACAGAGGAAGGGAGAGATCTGAAGCCTCAACCTCTGGTTCCTCTGCATCCCACCCTCAAGTAGATGAATTGACCAAGCTGGTGAAATATCTTTCAGCAGAAATGGAGAAGATGAAATTCAAAGGGAAGCAGAGTTATAAGAGTGCCCGGAATGATGATAATAGAGGAAATTTCAGAAGACCTAATATTTCCCCTCAGATGCTCCCAAGAGAGCCTCATAACAAAGAGAGGGATGATCAGAAGATCCAGTCCCCTCTCCAAAATAACCTTTTTGTTGATGAGGAAGGAGAGGAAAAAGAGCTTGAACCTGAGAATCATTTCCTTGGAGACACCTCCCCATTTCCCCATTTGACCCAATATGCATACGAGGAGTCCCTCATGGACGGAAAAATAAATGAGTTGAGTAGAGGAGAGAAGGCCAATAGTAGTCCAAATAAGTATAACCTTAGGTCTAACAAGAAAGAAGGGAAATATGATATCCCTAATCAACCTTCCAAAGCAGAGAAGCCTACTAAAGACACAGTGAACTGCAGCAAGGAAATGAAAGCACATAATCCCTCACCAGTAGCCAAAGGTCCTATCCCAAAAGTGAGGGAAATTATGAATCCCCCCTCCTATTTTAGCTTTGAGCATGAGATTCAAAAGATTAGGGTCCCTGTACCTCTTTCAGATCTAGTCAAGCACAAAGATTTCAACAAATCCCTCTCTAAACTATTATAGTCTGAGCTTGCATCTCACTCCTCAGACTCAGTAAATATTTAGGATGAAAAGCCATCAGTCATATTAGGTCCCATGATAGAAGATAGAGATGGTTCATCTCCTCCCTTCTATAAATATCTGAACATACATGACAATGTGTTGCATAATTTTTTGATGGACTCAGGGGCTTCTCATAATCTCATGCCCAAATATTTCATGGATGAACTTTGATTAGAAATCACAAATAATTTCCATGAACTATATTCTTTTGATTCTATGAAAGTACAATGTCTTGGGGTCATCAAGGATCTGGTAGTGACCTTGTTCCAGTTGCCCTTGAAAAGTGTGGTCATGGATATCATGGTGGCTGATGTTCCTCCCAAGTTTGGCATGCTCTTGTCAAGATATTGGATAAAGAGACTTGGGGGAACATTGCAGATGGACCTCACATATTCCACCATTCCCTTATTCAAGGGAGAGCATAGAAGACTGTACAGAGAATTTCAATTGGCCTACATTATCAGTGATGAATCTGACCCCACCAGTCATCCTATTTTTTCGCTTGACATTGATTTGGGATCCAGATTATTGTAGATCACTAATTCCCCTGAACCCCCTCTTGAAATCAGAAAGCAGTCTCTCACTCTCTGTGAATATTCTCTTTCGACTACCTCTATTTGGAAAATGTTCTCTGATGGAGCCTCTTCCAGAGAAGGTGCTGGTGCTGGACTAGTTTTTTTTTCGCCTATTCAAGAAATTGTGTCTCTGTCCTGCAAGTTAGAATTTGAAGCTACCAATAATGTGGCAGGGTATGAAGCTCTTGTTTTGGGTTTGAGGGCTGCAAAAGACATGGGAATTAAAGAGATATCAGTGTTTGGGGATGTCGATTTAATTGTCCATCAGATCAGAAATATTTATCAAACCAAGCACCCTCGGCTTAGAAGTTACAGAAATGAAGTCTGGGATCTCTTTGACAGTTTTTTCTTAGATTTCAACATTTCATTTATTCCAAGGGAACAAAATGCCATGGCTGATTCTTTGGCTATCTCAGCAAACAATTTCAGAGTCCCCTTGCCACCTAAGCTTAGGTATGATGTAGAAGTGAAATTCAGACCCTCTATACCTGACAATGTTAAACATTGGAAAGTGTTTGAGGATGATCTTGAGATCAAAATATTCCTGGAGTCTGTTGAGTAATTTTTTGCATTACACATTGATCAAGATCTTGATTCTGAAATAAATACTCATGCTGATGTTTTTCTGAACAAAATTGCTAATCATCATATTGTCTAGTTTCCCAGTAATCATATCCCAAAGGGACTAGTTCCTTTGGAAAGACTATTTGACAGAAATGATGTGGCAATAAAGGATAAAATTTCAAATGACGATGTTGATGTATCTGAGTGCAACATTGGCATAGAAGAGGATCCAAAATTTGTCAAGTTGTCAAGTAGCTTGACGAGGGAGCAAAGGGTCGAGTACACTGAGATATTAAGAAAATTCGTTGATGTTTTTTCCTGGACCTATGAAGACCTTAGAACATACGACACAAGTGTCATTGAGCATAAGATCCCATTGAAAGAGGAGGCCAAACCATTTAGGCATAAATTAAGACAAATAAATCCTATGTTACTTCTTATTATGGAAAGGGAGGTAAAGAAGTTGTTGGATGCCCAAATCATTGTCCCTTTGAGATATTCTGATTGGGTGGCCAACTTGGTCCATGTAAGGAAGAAGAATGGATAAATCAGACTCTCTGTTGATTTCAGGAACCTGAACATAGGCTCTAAGAAGGATAATTTGCCTTTGCCAAAGATGGAACACATATTGCAGAGGGTGACAGGTGCATCTAGGATTTCCATGATTGATGGATTTTCTAGCTACAATCAGATCTTTTCCTTGGTTGAAGACAGAGAAAATATGACCTTCACCACTCCTTGGGGCACATTCATGTATGACAAAATTCCCTTTGGATTGATGAACGCAGGAGCAAACTTTCAATGAGCTATGGACATTGCCTTCATTGGAGAAAGGGATAAATTTGTAGCCATCTACCTAGATGACATTACAGTTTTTTCTAGGTCTGATAAGGAACACTGTCAACATCTGAGAAAGGTCTTCTCAAAATGCAAAAAAATTGGTCTCTCCCTCAATCCCAAAAAATCTCTATTTTCTATGCAGGAGGGAAAATTGTTGGGGCACATAGTATCAACAGAGGGGGTCTAGATTGATTCAAGCAGGGTAGAAGCTATCAAGCCTTGTCACTTCCCAGAACCAAGAGGGAAGTCCAGTCTTTCTTGGGAAAAATTGATTTCTTAAGAAGGTTTGTTTCAAATTTTTCCAAATTAGTAAAGCATATCGCGACCATGCTCAGGAAGGGAAATGAAGTAAAATGGATTGTTGAGACCAGAGATTCCTTCAACCAAATCAAGAAGGAATTGACTGAGGCACCTGTGCTAATCAGTCCCAATTATTCCAAGGATTTTCTGATTTTTTCCTTTGCTTCTTTTGATACAGTAGAAGTTGCTTTATTGCAGAAGAACGTTGAAGGGTTGGAGCAACCTATTTCATTTTTCAGCAAATCATTGAGAGATGCAGAGGTAAGATATGACATCATTGAGAAACATGCCTATGATTTAGTGAAGGCTCTCAAATATTTCAGATTCTATGTTCTGCATTCAAAGGTCATTGCATATGTTCCTTCATCTTCTGTGAAGGAAATTCTCATTCAGCCTGACATAGACGGAAGAAGGATCAAGTGGATTGCCAAAATCCTTGAATTTGATTTGGAAATAAAGCCCACGAAACTAGTTAAAGGCCAAGGTTTAGCAAATCTATTGACCGAATCTAATTGCAAATCTTTGGGGGTTAACTCCATCAACACTTTTTCAAAAAATCAGCAAGCTGAGTTGTCTCATGTAGGCCCACAAATCATCCCTCCATTGGCAGAATGCATCTGGTACAAAGACATCATATTCTTTTTGTAGGAGTTAAGGCCCCCTGATGATATGGGGAAAATCAAGGCAAGAGCTCTAAAGATTAAAGAAATTAGATATTGCATTATTGATCAGGTCTTGTATTGGAAGGAGCCTTTGGGAGTGCTTTTGAGATGTTTAGACCCACCAAAAGCCCAAAAGATTATGTTTGATTTTCATGACAGTCTAAGTGGGGGGCATCGTTTTTGGAGAACTACAGCCTATAAAATCCTCAGGGTTGGATATTTTTGGCCTACTCTATTCACCGATGTCTATGAAAAAATCAGGGCTTGTGTTAAGTGTCAAAAATTCTTTGGAAAACAACAGCTCAAGTCCTTACCATTGAAGCATGTGGTAGCTTCAGGCCCCTTTCAGCAGTGGGGCCTAGATTTCATTGGGGAAATTCATCCTACTTCAAGTGGACAACACCGGTGGATCTTGACTCCCACTGATTAATTTACCAAATGGATAGAAGCTATCCCCACAAGGAGTGCATCTCACAAAGTAATCATTGGTTTTCTTGAAGACATTATGGCAAGGTTTGGTTGTCTGAACAGAATCATCACTGACAATGTTCCATCCTTCAAGGCCGAGCCATTGATCAAGTTTTATGAGAAATTCAGAATCTCATTGATTCACTCTACCCCCTATTACCCCCAAGGGAATGGATTGGCAGAGTCCTCTTAGAAGAGCCTTATAAAGATTATCAAAAGACTACTAGAGGACAACAAGAAAGCATGGGATTCAAAGCTCAAATTTTCTCTGTGGGATGATAGAGTGACAACAAAGAGGTCTATTGGTGTCTCTCATTTTCATCTTGTGTATGGAATGGAGGACATCTTCCCTTCTCAGCTTGCCTTTTGCTATGGAAAAATTATTTTAGGACTGCCAAGGAGAGCCTGATTATATGATCAGAAGAATACAACAGATGGTAGAAGTGCAACACACTAGAGAGCAACTGATGGACAAAGCACATGACTCAGGAGAGGATCAAGCAGGATTTTGACAGGAAAGTAAGAAAAGAGGATTTTCGGCTGGGAGATCTGGTACTCAAATGGGATGCACTCAAACAGGAAAAGGGAAAGCATGGTAAATTTGATGCACTCTAGATTGGACCCTTCAAATTTTCTGAGGTATTTCCAAATAATACTTACATGTTGCAGAATTTGGAGGGATCTGAAGTTTTTGGTGGCCCTGTTAATGGGCATTTTCTGAAGATTTTTTTTGTTTGAGCCATGGGTGGCTCCTTCAGGTCATTGTAAATATCATTTTTATTTCTGTTTTAATGGCTAAATCCACAACCCAACAATAAGGCACTGAATCTTCTGAAGTTCTTAGAGCCTCGCAGGGAGGACTCTATCCCCCATGGAGTCTAATGTTAACACAATGTTTGTAAAAGGGGTATTTTTCCCTTAGGAAAGGACACCATGGTGAAGTTGTGCGCAAATGGGGGATAAAAAACCCACTTTTTACCTTTTATCCTAAGTTTTGGGCCCAGGCGTGTTGTGCTATTGCATGTGTAGATCTGGGTGGCCAAGATCTGCATGCTCAGATCTACAATGCTCGACGTTGCTTGAACCCCCTTCAATCTTCTACCTTTAACCGGGGGGGTCTGAGAAGGCGGTTTTACAAGTGTGCCCCCCCCACTATGTGGTGCCTCCTCGCTATGCTCAGACCCCCCCCCCCGAGCAAGCCTCTTACCACCTCTCGTCAACACCTGTCCTCCACTCAGTCTCTCTCCTCGTCTGTCACATCTCCCACTCCCCTTCCACCTTTCGCTCCCTCACACATGTCCTCCACTCATAGTCCTCCCGACCTATCACCGTCTCGCCTTCCCACCTCACCCTCTCACCTCCTGCCATGCGTCTTGTATTTTGTGCTCCCCCCACCTTAGTTGGTCGTCCCCACCTTGTCCAGCTACCATATCTCCACTTCTTCCTCCATATCACCTTCCTGTGCCACATTTCCTTTGCACCTTTACACCTCATCTCCCGCATTTTGTTGCCCGCGCT
>ML787926.1:178848-194114 GCA_009831015.1 Picea engelmannii | reverse complement strand
ATATTTTCAAATAAAGTGTTCGGTTAGATTTTAGTAGTAGATCCTACATTCAGTCTCTAGGTGAAAGCAGTGGGCAGACTTTGTTTTTTAGAAAACATTGGTGACAGGTCAGAACAGGGTACACACCCGTTTTGGGAGAATCTTGATGGATAAGGCACAAGTTCTATGTGTTCTGTTAGCACAATGTTTGTAAAAGGAGTGTTTTTCCCTTAGGAAAGGACACCATGGTGAATTTGTGCGCAAATGGGGGATAAAAAACCCACTTTTTACCTTTTATCCTAAGTTTTGGGCCCGGGGCATTGTGTTATTGCACGCGTAGATCTGGGCATCTAAGATCTGCGTGCTCAGATCTACGACACTCGACGTTGCTCAGACCCCCTCCTATCTTCTACCTTTAACCAGGGGGGTCCGAGTAGGTGTTTTTACAAGTGTGGACCCCCCACTATGTGGCACCTCCTCGCTATGCTCGAACCCCCCCCCTGCTCAACACCTCTTACCACCTACCCCCCCCCTCCAAGAAAGTTTCTTACCGCCCCCGCTTACTACTCTCGCCTCCCATCAACACCTGTCCCCCACTCATTCTCTCTCCTCATCTGTCACATATCCTGCTCCCCTTCCACCTTTTTCTCCCTCACACCTGTTCTCCACTCATCGTCCTCCTGACCTATCACCGCCCCTCCTTCGCACCTCACCCTCTCACCTCTTGCCATGAGTCTCATATTCCCTATTCCCCCACCTTAGCTGATCGTCCCCACCTCATTCAACCACTAGATCTCCCCTTCTACCTCCATGTCACTTTCCCGTGCCACATCGCCTTTGCACCTTTACACCTCAGTGCCCGCGTTTTGTCACCCACTCTTTCCCAGTCACTATTCTACTGCTGCGTCTTTCCACATGACTGACCATCACCTCATCAAGTCCTCGTCAGCTCCACCTTTGCTCACCTTCCTGTCTTCCCAGCAAGCATCCAACAAAGCACAAACGACGAAGGAGAGGCCGCCACGTCTTGCAAGTGTAGGCGTTGACCCTGCCCACTCAGATCCTAATGAAGCAGTACTAGGCTTGCCTCTGCCGCAATCCAGAGGTCACTTCTAGTGCTAACATTTTTGGCACCGTTTTCGGGGAAGAATTGAATATTTTCCCTGGGATTGAATGAAAAATATTACTGATTTTGAAGGTGCATCAAAACTCAGTACAATGAATATTACAACTATGCACCTGACAACTCCATTGTTTTAGTTGTGGCTTCTAGAGGCAGACACGCAAGGTCTACTACACAGCTACCTCTAGCAACACTTGATGCTGACCCGGAGAAATTTTTCAGAAGACGAAAGACTCCTCAAGAAGGTCCTTCGACTGTTGAACAATGTATTTCTAATGATTTTCATCATCCTCCTTTAGAAACTCCAATACTTTTTTCTCATTCTCCTGTCATACCATCTACTAGAGTTTCCTGAAGCTTAAAGTTTGGGAGTGTTCCTGTTGATTTCTCCCCTCTTGGTCTGGGATTGGAGGGAGAAATCATTGTCACTCCTATCTCCCCTGAAGTTGTACCATGGTTTAAACCCAGGACCTCAGAAGATTTTCCCACTTTGGGTTTTACCACTCCTCCCCATGTTAGATTCATTGCATTTACAAAAATCCAAACCTCTACTTCCTTGAGCCCTGTGACCTTTTCCCCCAACACTCAGTCGGTCTTCTTTTCTTCCCAAAGAACACTTCCACTCTCTCTGGTCTGACCTCCATCTCCTCTTGGTTCTCCTCCAACTATCATCACTATAGTAGGTGCTAATCCCCCTAGAAAAATAATGGATGCCATAGTGGATGCAATGTATTCCCCCCTCATCTTACGTCAGCCGATGAATGCTCTCCCTGCTGGAGATTACCTAAAATACATGCCCAAATTCATAGGAGAAGAAGACATAATTGTTGAAGAGAACCTTGTTGCATTCTACATTTATTCAAACAATCTAAATATTGAAAATGAGGATTTGTGGATGAGAGTCTTTGTCCAAAGCCTTGATGGTGAAGTTAGGAAATGGTTTAGGGGATTGACCCCTGGATCTATTTCTAGGATTGAAGCTTTAGATGATGTTTTCTTGAGACAGTGGGGGGATAAAAAGGACTTTATGTATTATATCACGGAGTTAAGTTCCCTAAAGAGAAAAGAGGGAGAATATGTCTATGATTTCTCCAAGAGATTCAAAAAAATGTACAATAATCCCTGCTGAGATAAATCCTACCAAAGCCTCTGCCAAAATTACTTATGCTAGTGCTTTTGACCTTGATTTTTGCCTCCTGTTAAGAGAGAGAAGAGCTACCTCCTTGGCTCATATGCAAGATGAAGCCCTTGAAGTAGAATCTAATGTGTTGGCAGTTGACAGACTTAGGAATAAAGATGACAGAGACAGAGGAAGGGAGAGATCTGAAGCCTCAACCTCTGGTTCCTCTGCATCCCACCCTCAAGTAGATGAATTGACCAAGCTGGTGAAATATCTTTCAGCAGAAATGGAGAAGATGAAATTCAAAGGGAAGCAGAGTTATAAGAGTGCCCGGAATGATGATAATAGAGGAAATTTCAGAAGACCTAATATTTCCCCTCAGATGCTCCCAAGAGAGCCTCATAACAAAGAGAGGGATGATCAGAAGATCCAGTCCCCTCTCCAAAATAACCTTTTTGTTGATGAGGAAGGAGAGGAAAAAGAGCTTGAACCTGAGAATCATTTCCTTGGAGACACCTCCCCATTTCCCCATTTGACCCAATATGCATACGAGGAGTCCCTCATGGACGGAAAAATAAATGAGTTGAGTAGAGGAGAGAAGGCCAATAGTAGTCCAAATAAGTATAACCTTAGGTCTAACAAGAAAGAAGGGAAATATGATATCCCTAATCAACCTTCCAAAGCAGAGAAGCCTACTAAAGACACAGTGAACTGCAGCAAGGAAATGAAAGCACATAATCCCTCACCAGTAGCCAAAGGTCCTATCCCAAAAGTGAGGGAAATTATGAATCCCCCCTCCTATTTTAGCTTTGAGCATGAGATTCAAAAGATTAGGGTCCCTGTACCTCTTTCAGATCTAGTCAAGCACAAAGATTTCAACAAATCCCTCTCTAAACTATTATAGTCTGAGCTTGCATCTCACTCCTCAGACTCAGTAAATATTTAGGATGAAAAGCCATCAGTCATATTAGGTCCCATGATAGAAGATAGAGATGGTTCATCTCCTCCCTTCTATAAATATCTGAACATACATGACAATGTGTTGCATAATTTTTTGATGGACTCAGGGGCTTCTCATAATCTCATGCCCAAATATTTCATGGATGAACTTTGATTAGAAATCACAAATAATTTCCATGAACTATATTCTTTTGATTCTATGAAAGTACAATGTCTTGGGGTCATCAAGGATCTGGTAGTGACCTTGTTCCAGTTGCCCTTGAAAAGTGTGGTCATGGATATCATGGTGGCTGATGTTCCTCCCAAGTTTGGCATGCTCTTGTCAAGATATTGGATAAAGAGACTTGGGGGAACATTGCAGATGGACCTCACATATTCCACCATTCCCTTATTCAAGGGAGAGCATAGAAGACTGTACAGAGAATTTCAATTGGCCTACATTATCAGTGATGAATCTGACCCCACCAGTCATCCTATTTTTTCGCTTGACATTGATTTGGGATCCAGATTATTGTAGATCACTAATTCCCCTGAACCCCCTCTTGAAATCAGAAAGCAGTCTCTCACTCTCTGTGAATATTCTCTTTCGACTACCTCTATTTGGAAAATGTTCTCTGATGGAGCCTCTTCCAGAGAAGGTGCTGGTGCTGGACTAGTTTTTTTTTCGCCTATTCAAGAAATTGTGTCTCTGTCCTGCAAGTTAGAATTTGAAGCTACCAATAATGTGGCAGGGTATGAAGCTCTTGTTTTGGGTTTGAGGGCTGCAAAAGACATGGGAATTAAAGAGATATCAGTGTTTGGGGATGTCGATTTAATTGTCCATCAGATCAGAAATATTTATCAAACCAAGCACCCTCGGCTTAGAAGTTACAGAAATGAAGTCTGGGATCTCTTTGACAGTTTTTTCTTAGATTTCAACATTTCATTTATTCCAAGGGAACAAAATGCCATGGCTGATTCTTTGGCTATCTCAGCAAACAATTTCAGAGTCCCCTTGCCACCTAAGCTTAGGTATGATGTAGAAGTGAAATTCAGACCCTCTATACCTGACAATGTTAAACATTGGAAAGTGTTTGAGGATGATCTTGAGATCAAAATATTCCTGGAGTCTGTTGAGTAATTTTTTGCATTACACATTGATCAAGATCTTGATTCTGAAATAAATACTCATGCTGATGTTTTTCTGAACAAAATTGCTAATCATCATATTGTCTAGTTTCCCAGTAATCATATCCCAAAGGGACTAGTTCCTTTGGAAAGACTATTTGACAGAAATGATGTGGCAATAAAGGATAAAATTTCAAATGACGATGTTGATGTATCTGAGTGCAACATTGGCATAGAAGAGGATCCAAAATTTGTCAAGTTGTCAAGTAGCTTGACGAGGGAGCAAAGGGTCGAGTACACTGAGATATTAAGAAAATTCGTTGATGTTTTTTCCTGGACCTATGAAGACCTTAGAACATACGACACAAGTGTCATTGAGCATAAGATCCCATTGAAAGAGGAGGCCAAACCATTTAGGCATAAATTAAGACAAATAAATCCTATGTTACTTCTTATTATGGAAAGGGAGGTAAAGAAGTTGTTGGATGCCCAAATCATTGTCCCTTTGAGATATTCTGATTGGGTGGCCAACTTGGTCCATGTAAGGAAGAAGAATGGATAAATCAGACTCTCTGTTGATTTCAGGAACCTGAACATAGGCTCTAAGAAGGATAATTTGCCTTTGCCAAAGATGGAACACATATTGCAGAGGGTGACAGGTGCATCTAGGATTTCCATGATTGATGGATTTTCTAGCTACAATCAGATCTTTTCCTTGGTTGAAGACAGAGAAAATATGACCTTCACCACTCCTTGGGGCACATTCATGTATGACAAAATTCCCTTTGGATTGATGAACGCAGGAGCAAACTTTCAATGAGCTATGGACATTGCCTTCATTGGAGAAAGGGATAAATTTGTAGCCATCTACCTAGATGACATTACAGTTTTTTCTAGGTCTGATAAGGAACACTGTCAACATCTGAGAAAGGTCTTCTCAAAATGCAAAAAAATTGGTCTCTCCCTCAATCCCAAAAAATCTCTATTTTCTATGCAGGAGGGAAAATTGTTGGGGCACATAGTATCAACAGAGGGGGTCTAGATTGATTCAAGCAGGGTAGAAGCTATCAAGCCTTGTCACTTCCCAGAACCAAGAGGGAAGTCCAGTCTTTCTTGGGAAAAATTGATTTCTTAAGAAGGTTTGTTTCAAATTTTTCCAAATTAGTAAAGCATATCGCGACCATGCTCAGGAAGGGAAATGAAGTAAAATGGATTGTTGAGACCAGAGATTCCTTCAACCAAATCAAGAAGGAATTGACTGAGGCACCTGTGCTAATCAGTCCCAATTATTCCAAGGATTTTCTGATTTTTTCCTTTGCTTCTTTTGATACAGTAGAAGTTGCTTTATTGCAGAAGAACGTTGAAGGGTTGGAGCAACCTATTTCATTTTTCAGCAAATCATTGAGAGATGCAGAGGTAAGATATGACATCATTGAGAAACATGCCTATGATTTAGTGAAGGCTCTCAAATATTTCAGATTCTATGTTCTGCATTCAAAGGTCATTGCATATGTTCCTTCATCTTCTGTGAAGGAAATTCTCATTCAGCCTGACATAGACGGAAGAAGGATCAAGTGGATTGCCAAAATCCTTGAATTTGATTTGGAAATAAAGCCCACGAAACTAGTTAAAGGCCAAGGTTTAGCAAATCTATTGACCGAATCTAATTGCAAATCTTTGGGGGTTAACTCCATCAACACTTTTTCAAAAAATCAGCAAGCTGAGTTGTCTCATGTAGGCCCACAAATCATCCCTCCATTGGCAGAATGCATCTGGTACAAAGACATCATATTCTTTTTGTAGGAGTTAAGGCCCCCTGATGATATGGGGAAAATCAAGGCAAGAGCTCTAAAGATTAAAGAAATTAGATATTGCATTATTGATCAGGTCTTGTATTGGAAGGAGCCTTTGGGAGTGCTTTTGAGATGTTTAGACCCACCAAAAGCCCAAAAGATTATGTTTGATTTTCATGACAGTCTAAGTGGGGGGCATCGTTTTTGGAGAACTACAGCCTATAAAATCCTCAGGGTTGGATATTTTTGGCCTACTCTATTCACCGATGTCTATGAAAAAATCAGGGCTTGTGTTAAGTGTCAAAAATTCTTTGGAAAACAACAGCTCAAGTCCTTACCATTGAAGCATGTGGTAGCTTCAGGCCCCTTTCAGCAGTGGGGCCTAGATTTCATTGGGGAAATTCATCCTACTTCAAGTGGACAACACCGGTGGATCTTGACTCCCACTGATTAATTTACCAAATGGATAGAAGCTATCCCCACAAGGAGTGCATCTCACAAAGTAATCATTGGTTTTCTTGAAGACATTATGGCAAGGTTTGGTTGTCTGAACAGAATCATCACTGACAATGTTCCATCCTTCAAGGCCGAGCCATTGATCAAGTTTTATGAGAAATTCAGAATCTCATTGATTCACTCTACCCCCTATTACCCCCAAGGGAATGGATTGGCAGAGTCCTCTTAGAAGAGCCTTATAAAGATTATCAAAAGACTACTAGAGGACAACAAGAAAGCATGGGATTCAAAGCTCAAATTTTCTCTGTGGGATGATAGAGTGACAACAAAGAGGTCTATTGGTGTCTCTCATTTTCATCTTGTGTATGGAATGGAGGACATCTTCCCTTCTCAGCTTGCCTTTTGCTATGGAAAAATTATTTTAGGACTGCCAAGGAGAGCCTGATTATATGATCAGAAGAATACAACAGATGGTAGAAGTGCAACACACTAGAGAGCAACTGATGGACAAAGCACATGACTCAGGAGAGGATCAAGCAGGATTTTGACAGGAAAGTAAGAAAAGAGGATTTTCGGCTGGGAGATCTGGTACTCAAATGGGATGCACTCAAACAGGAAAAGGGAAAGCATGGTAAATTTGATGCACTCTAGATTGGACCCTTCAAATTTTCTGAGGTATTTCCAAATAATACTTACATGTTGCAGAATTTGGAGGGATCTGAAGTTTTTGGTGGCCCTGTTAATGGGCATTTTCTGAAGATTTTTTTTGTTTGAGCCATGGGTGGCTCCTTCAGGTCATTGTAAATATCATTTTTATTTCTGTTTTAATGGCTAAATCCACAACCCAACAATAAGGCACTGAATCTTCTGAAGTTCTTAGAGCCTCGCAGGGAGGACTCTATCCCCCATGGAGTCTAATGTTAACACAATGTTTGTAAAAGGGGTATTTTTCCCTTAGGAAAGGACACCATGGTGAAGTTGTGCGCAAATGGGGGATAAAAAACCCACTTTTTACCTTTTATCCTAAGTTTTGGGCCCAGGCGTGTTGTGCTATTGCATGTGTAGATCTGGGTGGCCAAGATCTGCATGCTCAGATCTACAATGCTCGACGTTGCTTGAACCCCCTTCAATCTTCTACCTTTAACCGGGGGGGTCTGAGAAGGCGGTTTTACAAGTGTGCCCCCCCCACTATGTGGTGCCTCCTCGCTATGCTCAGACCCCCCCCCCCGAGCAAGCCTCTTACCACCTCTCGTCAACACCTGTCCTCCACTCAGTCTCTCTCCTCGTCTGTCACATCTCCCACTCCCCTTCCACCTTTCGCTCCCTCACACATGTCCTCCACTCATAGTCCTCCCGACCTATCACCGTCTCGCCTTCCCACCTCACCCTCTCACCTCCTGCCATGCGTCTTGTATTTTGTGCTCCCCCCACCTTAGTTGGTCGTCCCCACCTTGTCCAGCTACCATATCTCCACTTCTTCCTCCATATCACCTTCCTGTGCCACATTTCCTTTGCACCTTTACACCTCATCTCCCGCATTTTGTTGCCCGCGCTTTCCCATTCACCATTTTGTCGTTGTGTCTTTCTCCATGACCGTCATTGCCTCGTCAAGTCCTTGTCAGCTCCACCTTCGCCCACTTGTCTTCCTTCCCTGCAAGCATCCAACAAATCACAGACGATGAAGGAGAGGCATCCCCATTTGGAACCCATGTTCTCACCATTTAAATTTTTGGTGTGAGTTTGAGATTTCAGGGTTGGCGAGGTGCTAGACCGATTTGGAAGTCCGATAAATTTGGGGAACTGCCAGAAATGGAAAAAAAGTGTTAAAGTTGCAGGAAGTGTTAGGTGAATCGGGCTTGGAAGGGTATAGATCACTATCCTCTGATATTGATGATTAGGAAATATTTCGGTGTTGGAAACAACGCGGAGGTTAAAATGTCTAAGTGGGCCTGAAATTCCAACCATGGTTTCCCGTAAAGATACTTGGCATCCTTAGATGCATTTCGGGGGGGAAAGAGGGTGAACTCAAAACCACTCCATCACACCCCAAAATCACTTGCAAAGGGTCATTAAATGTGTCAAATCCAAGAGTCACATGTGGAAAGGAAACTTGATGGCCAGTCAAATCATCTTGAGACACTTGTTTAGGTACCATTCATCCGTGAAATGCCAAGTAAGTGTCGCCAAATAACCGATTTAAGAATCATCATTGGAAATTGATGGTCGAACGTGAGAGGTTGGTATCCCTATAAGTAATTTCGTCAGTAGCCCATGATTATAACTCGATGGCGATTGTTACTCAAAGAACAAGTGAAATTACCATATTTAGGGTAATTGATGATTTATTCCAGAGCGGGATAATTGAAAATCAAATCACTCGTCCAATACATGTACAACTGAGGGAAATAGGCATGTGTTCCCTGAAAAACCAAAGGGGGTTGAGGATAAATATCCAACAGTTTTCAGCAAACCAGGAAATTCGAATAATATGACAGGGCTATCAAGTAAAAAGAGAGAAAGGCATGGTGTGCAACTTCTAACAACAATATTTCGCGCAAAATCTATGAATGAACTAGGATTAAGTGAAGAAATCAGGTTGAATCCTATCATGAAATATTTTATCATTAATTGATATGTAGATGGACACTACATGCAAGATGGAAAGAGAAAAAGGAAAAAATGACGGAAGGAGGAAGTTAAAGCTGGGACAGTTAAAGGTACTGAAGAAGACCATCCTATTTGGCTTGACACGTTAAAGGAAGAGATTGAAAAGCTAAAATGAAAAATTCATGATGGGCTAAATATAGTTCATTTCAGGGAATCTTGTGATTTTGTAGACAGGTGGCATTCGGGTTAAGGATCTCAAATATTTTGGTTTTTTGTTTTTAATGTTCCCTAGAAAGTAGGAGTTTGGTTTTTGTATGTTACTCCCTCTGTTACCAATATCTATTTTTGGAATCTTAGAGAAGATGATCCATTTTTTAGTCTCATATTTAATTTATCTATATATATTGTTAAAAAGATAAATGAATGGTTCGACTGGCCAGAGAAGGGTCTGTCCTTGTAGCAGGAAAACTTTGTGATTTCTTATGGATTTTAATATAAGCAGAGAAGGTTTTCTTAGATAGCCGAGATTCATCATGGTGTTTTTTATCACATATTCTTGCAAGGGGATGATTTTCCTTTGAAGTTGGCCATTGGGTGACTAGATGCGAAATAATGGGTTTAAAACACCCACAAATGTGTTTTATCCAAGGTCATTGGTTGCGACCAAGCTTATTTTTCAACAGTGGAGATTCCTTGCAGGTAGAACTGATTGTCGGTCCGTGGAAATCGGGACTCCAAAAGGTGGTTAAAACTATTCATCAAAGTCCTGAAATGTCGAGTCTCGATGTGTCGATTGTCAAAATGTCGAAGTCCCAAAAACCCAAGATTCTTGGGAGTCGTCCGATCTAGTGGGGACAGGTGGCAATTGATTAAATGATTTTGCGGAATCAGGTTTTGAGGGTTTTGAAGTGAGCCACAAGCAATTTTCGCGAGTTGCGAGATTGCGAAATAGATTTGGGTCATTCAAACTAGTGGATCACATGGCACCTGATCAACGATTTCGTGGTTTCATGGATCAGAAAATCTGAAGACAAGAGTATGGAAGTTCCTGATAAGCGAAGTCCTGAAATGCCTTGGGAAGTTTGGGCCCATGGTCATATCCCGCGGTCATATGGGAGCAGAGCCATAAAGAAAGGGAAATATTTTGTCGAGCAACAAGTGGCTGAGATTGTTCAAGCAATTGATCTTGGCCATCAAGTTCAAAGAAAATCCGACCGTCGATCCAGAGGGGTCGTTTTTCGCGATTTTGAGCATCAAGATTTTTGAAATCAAAGGGGGTGCAAAATCTCGAAATGTGAGATCCCGATATTTCATGTGGAATAAGAGTGAGGTCATGGCCCGAGGTCACGTGAAACGATGAAAAGGAGTTGTGCAAAGGATCAAAGTGCCTGATTCAGTCACAAAGAAGGATCTGCATGGCCTCGAGGTGCCAGAATTGACTTGAAGGAGTCGTAAGCTCACCCGAGACATTCATGGGTGTCATGCCTCACCCCGATCCTAATGCAGTTAGTTAATGGAAATAGGGCAGGTAGTTGAAACCTCGTTTCACCCCGTAAATGGAAAGCATGGAAGCATCGGCCATGGAGGTAGGCTGTCAACCCGAGGTCTCCCTGTCAATGAATTTTCCTGCAAAACCCTTACTGATCTGAGATCGTGTCTGACAGAAGAATGCAAGTGCGGTCTGACAGAGGAATATGTAGATGCCAAGCCTTGAATACAGTGGCCAGAGCATGCTTCTATAGGGGGGAGAGTTTCTTTGAGTATATATACTCAGTTTTTATATTTTGTAATGGGGGATGGTAGAGCAATGCTCCCGTATTGTAAAGTTTTAATGAGCACTTTGGTTCTCTGGTTATGTATATGCATTTGAGACTTCTTGTTTAATGACAGTAAGATTTGTTACTCCGTCGTATTTCCCTCTGATATTGAAAGAGTTCATAAGTGACCTCTTTCAATATCAAGAAGATATTGTCTTTAATGCTTGATTATAATGTTGTTATATTTTCTTTCAGTTTCTTTGAGAGTTGAATTCAAGAAGATATTGTCTTTAAGTCTTTCCTCCTGGGCTGCTGGAAGACCTGATGTCTGTGGAATACCTTTACATTTTTCCCACTAAAGTCTTCCTCCTACTCACCTTTACTTCAACCTACTGACTGAAGTTAGACCAAGACCTCACCTGCTTATGCATTCCAATCCAGTTTCCTTTGTTAAAACATTATCATATCGAGTCTTCACCCATTTGACCTCTTTAAAAAACCAACTTGTGACATAAAATACTGATGGATATCAAGCTTACCTCCAACGCAGTTTGTAGGTGACTTCTGGTGCTAACATTTCTGGCGTCGTTGTCGGGGATGAATTGAATATTTTCCCTGGGTAGAACGACAACGAACTTATGATTCTAAAGGTGCATCAAAATTCAAAACCTTTTGAAGATTGTTCTTAAACCTGGCGACTCCATTGTTTCGGTGTGGCTACCTCTGGATATAGCTATATCCCCTGGGAGAACACAATGATCAGATCTGGTCTTTTACGGTGAACAAAGACCAGACACACTCATTCTGCATATCATTCACTTGGCGACTCCATTATTAAAGGATCGATTGGCGACTCTACTGGTTCGAAATGGACAAAATCCTGGCTCGGAGGTTTACTCCTTTTAATTTTTCTGTTGTTCCTAGATTTCCTAATGTTGTCCCTACTATGGATGAATGGGGTGATTATTTTCCCATATTTAGAGAGTGTAAAGAGGAAAACCTTGCTCGACATCTCCACGAGTTTCATGAACTCATGCTTCAGTGGGAGATACATCATGAGGATGTTTTAATGAAGATGTTCATGTTCTGATTGGATGAGGATGCCCGTGAGTGGTATCAATCCTTTCCCCCTGCTAGAATCTCCTCCCTGGAACAGCTTCATGCAACCTTTAATAAGCATTGTCAAAGGTATTATTCCTCTAAGTTAATCTGTCATAATTGTTGTGAGGTATGTGAAGGCCATGATCAAGATATGACTGTGCCTAATGAAGGTTGCAAGGATGCAAACCATGAGGGAGATGAATATTCTTTGGGCGAAGTAATGGAGCTGGTAAAATATCTCTCTGGCATACTAGAAAGGTTGGAATCTGAAGAAAGCACAGAGGACTTTCCAGTCCTTGAAGTGGATGTTCTAGACAACCCTATTGATGATGATAACGTTGAAGTTTTCATAGCTGTAGAGGCATTGCATTCTTCTTCTAACGTGCCTATTGTCCCAAGCTTTGATGATTATTCATATGAGGAGCAGCAAAGCCCCACATCATAGTTTGTTGACCAAAGGAGCATCCAGCCTGTATACAATAGCTATGAATTAGTTTCTGAGCTGGATATACAGGATCTCCAAGAACAGACTGTAGAGTTGTATCCTCTGTTCACTAATGAAGAATATTAGGAAGAAATCAACCATCCTGAACCTACATAAAACTCTAAGAAACATATTAAAGAGAAAATCTTTCCCACGGGCCCTGTTTATGATGATGATGAATCTGACCCTTGGGAGAGCCATGAAGGAGAACCATAGGAGTAGAAGAAGGGGAAGTTTATCTACGGTCCAGAGCCTATCAGTGAGAAACCATCGCCTGGGACCATTCAGCTTGCATCTATTGTTCACCCACCTGGGGATGGTGGCAGATCTTTACATTTTCCCCACTAAAGTCTTCCTCCTACTCACCTTTACTTCAACCTACTGACTGAATTTAGACCAATACCTCACCTCCGCGTTGTTTCCAACCCCAAAAAATTTCCTAACCATCGATCTCCGAGGACGGTGATCTATACCCTTCCAAGCCCGATTCACCTAACACTTCCGCCAACTTTAACCCTTTTTTTCCATTTCTGGCAGTTCCCCAAATTTATTGGACTTCCAAATCGGTCTAGCACCTCGCCAACCCTGAAATCTCAAAATCACACCAAACATTTAAATGGTTATAACATGGGTTCCAACTGGGGATGGTGGAAGACCTTTACATTTTTCCCACTAAATTCTTCCTCTTACTCACCTTTACTTCAACCTACTGACTGAAGTTAGACCAAGAGCTCACCTTCTTATGCGTTCCAATCCAGTTTCCTTTGTTAAAACATTATCATCTCGAGTCTGCGCCCATTTGATCTCTTTAAACAAACAACCCGTGACATAAAATATTGATGGATATTAGGCTTACCTCCGATGCAATCCAGAGGTGACTTCTGGTGCTAACATTTATGGCACCATCATCGGGGACAAATTGAATATTTTTCTTGGGTAGAGCAACAACGAACTTTTGATTCTGAAGGTGCATCAGAATTCAAAAGCTTTTGAAGATTGTGCTTGCACCTAGTGACTCCACTGAGGTGACTCCACTATTTCGGTGTGGCTACCTCCGGCTATAGATATATCCCCTGGGAGAACACAACAATCAGATCTGGTCTTTGACAATGAACAAAGACCAAACGCACTCATTCTACATATCATTCACCTAGCGACTCCATGATTAAAGGATTGATTGGCGACTCTACTGGTTCGAAATGGACAAAATCCTGGCTCGAAGGTTTGTTCCTTTTAATTTTTCTGTTGTTCCTGGATTTCCTAATGTTGTCCCTACTATGGATGAATGGGGTGATTATTTGCCCATATTTAGAGAACGTAAAGAGGAAAACCCTGCTCGACGTCTCCACGAGTTTCATGAACTCATTCTTCAGTGGGAGATACATCATGAGGATTTTTTAATGAATATGTTCATGTTCTCATTGGACAGGGATGTCCATGAGTGGTATCAATCCTTACCCCCTGCTAGCATCTCCTCCCTGGAATAGTTTCATGCAACCTTTAATAAGCATTGTCAAAGGTATTATTCCTCTGAGTTAATCTGTCATAATTGTTGTCAGGGATGTGAAGGCCATGATCAAGATATGACTGTGCCTAATGAAGGTTGTGAGGATGCAGACCATGAGTGAGATGAAGATGCTTTGGGTGAAGTAATGGAGCTGGTAAAATATCTCTCTGCCAAACTAGAAAAGTTGGAATCTGAAGAAAGCGCAGAGGATTTTCTAGTCCTTGAAGCGGATGTTCTAGACAGCCCTACTGATGATGATAGCATTGAAGTTTTCATAGCTATAGAGGCCTTGCATTCCGCTCCTAATGTGCTAGTTGTCCCAAGATTTGATGATTATTCATATGAGGAGACGCAGAGCCCCACACCATAGTTTGTTGACCAAAGGAGCATCCAGCCTCTATACGACAACTACGAATCAAATTCTGAGATAGATATGTGGGTTCTCCAAGAACAGACTGTAGATTCGTATCCTTTGTTCACTAATGAAGAATATTACGAAGAAATCAATCATCCTGAACCTGTAGAAAACGCTAAGCAACAGACTGAAGAGAAAATCTTTCCCATGGGCCTTGTTTATGATGATGATGAATCTAACCCTTGGGAGAGCCATGAAGGAGAACCAGAGGAGTAGTAGAAGGGGCAGTTTATCTCCGGTCCAGAGCCTATCAGTGAGAAACCATCGCTTGGGACCATTCAGTCGGCATCTGCTATTCACCCACCTTTTCCTACTATAGATTTTCAGCCATGTGTGAGAAGCTGTGTAGCAGAGAAGGATGTATGTTACAAATTTTTTGGAATTTTCCGCTTGGCCTACGAGCCTGTGAAGGAATACAAGGAGTTGTATTTCCTTCATGTTTTGAAGCCGCCCAACTTCATCCTAACCTCAACATTAGGAGGAAATATGAAGAATGTAGTCATTCTACTGTCACAGTCACATTATCTGTTATCAAGCATCGACAAAGTGAAGGAGCTTCCAGTTAGGAAGTTACTTGAATGGCTATGGTGGAAGTTTTCCTTCACCTAGCACTGCGTAAAAGTCAATTTGTTTAGGACTGTACATAAATAAGATCCTTGGAGCATGTGTGTTTATTTTGGTTTTTACTTATCGGCTTGTATTCCTCAGCAAGGTGTTTTGAGCTTGACTTCATAGCCCAACAGAAGGCGACTGGATCTGCAAAAGGAGATCTTAGAGCCTCGCAGGGAGGACTCTATCCCCCATGGAGTCTAACTTTATCACATATTCTTGCAAGGGAATGTTTTTCCTTTGAAGTT
>ML787926.1:147706-177627 GCA_009831015.1 Picea engelmannii | reverse complement strand
GTTTAACACAAAAGGAATCACACATCTCATTTATACTAAGCAACACACTATTGAAATGTTTTAACCATAAATTTTGTTTCTCTATATATAATTGATATTGAAATATTTTAGTTAAAGTGGACATTGAAATATTTTATTTACAATCAAATATTTTTTTGTTATTAATATTTTTTTAAATATCACGGGTCAACTCCATGTTAAGCACGAAAAGAATTACACATATCCCTCATTTTAAGTTATAAAAATCACATCTTAATACAATAAGATAATTTGTTCACGATTGATGTTTGTCTTGATCTTACTTCAATAACTTTTAAGATTTTTATTTAATTATACAGCTACAATTTGATTCTAAGTCCAAAATGTCCAACTTCGTTTTATATATCTTATCTTGCATACATGCTCACTACATTTTAATTTTTGTTCATACGTTCTCTTTCTTCCATTATGGATAACATTGCCTTCTTAAAAACTAAAGTTTTCGTGCATTAAGACCACATGCTCTATTCTTCACTCCATTGTGAAACAACGATAACATGGACTATATTTTTTCAATGCTCCGAATTGTTATAATTTGTTCTCTATTTTTAGCTTATACAATACTATATATTTTTTCCTTTGAAACTCCTAGTAATCATCAAATTGGTTTTTTTTTGTCCTTAATGTAGGTCACGCTAAACTACTTCATGTAAAATGCCTAGAATAAGCTTTTGTGTTTATGAATCTTTGAAAATAAGTATTCTCCTTCATATACTAGCTAGTGCAAGCTTTTGTGTTTATGAATCTTTGAAAATAAGTATTCTCCTTCGTATACTAGCTAGTGCTTGGCTAAATTGAAATCTATCTTTTATTGTTGGAATTATTGTCATTAATGTCAAAGAATTAATGATGTCATTAATGTCATATTATGACATTACAATACACACAACATTTCCAAGATTGATATGTTTGTGTGTGTATTAAAAAAAGGGTGCACATGAGCAAGTAAAAAGTGAAATTGTGATTTCAAACCCATGGGTTTGAGGTATTTTGGGGTATTTTACCATGGTATTGAGAACTAATTATTTAATTAAGGGACATGTGCCTTCATGAAAGGTTATGAAAAAATATAAAAAGATAAAACATTGAGAAAAAGTGTGTGTGTGAAAAATGGATTAGCAAAGATTAAATTGCGAAACCAGTTTCAGGTCATCTTGGCATTTTCGTGATACATTTTTTTCTTGGACGTTTCAAACAACGCAATTTCGAAGAGACGAAGGAGATATCATAGCGTAGCGGTGGTAAAAATTGCAGATGTTGGTTTTCTACACTTTCAGAGATATGCCCTGTGGAAGTTAAGGTTTCTGAATGCTTATGAAATTAGTTTCAAATAGGTCATCTTGGCACTTCCGCTATAACTTATTCTCTGCGATGTTTCAGACCTTGATATTTTTTAGATATAGAGGAGAGATATCGGTGTACATGTGGTCAAAATATTAGATGTTGGTTCACTACACTTTCATAGATATGCATTGTGGAAGTTATGGTTTTTGAATGCTTCTGAAATCAATTTCAAATAGGTCATGTTGACACTTTCACTATAACTTATTCTATGGGATGTTTTAGACACTGGGATTTTGCAGAGCCAGAGGAGATATCTTGGTGTACATGTGGTCAAAGTATCAGATGTTGGTTCACTATAATTTCCAAGATATGCCCTGTGGAAGTTAACGTTCTTGAATTCTCCTAAAATCAGTTTCAAACAGGTTGGCTTGACACTTTTACTATAACTTATTTTATGAAATCTTTCAGAACCTGAGATTTTGCAGAGACATAGGAGATATTTTGGTGTACCCTTGGTAAAAATCTCAAATGTTGGTTCGCTATACTTTCGAAGATATGCTCTATGGAAGTCAAGGTTCCTTAATGCTCCTGAAATTAGTTTCAAACAAATCAGTTTGACACTTTTTCTATAACTTATTTTCTAGGATGTTTCAGACCTTGAGATTTTGCAGAGATAGGAGATATACATAAGTACTTTAGGTAAAAACTTCATAATCATATTTTCAAAATTGGATATGTGGTATGTTGTATGAGTTTGTTCTTGGGAAGAGGCCCAAAACAACAAGATTTGAGAAAGTTTCCATTTGGAAATTCAAATTTTAGTTAGACCTGGTAAAGGAAGAAGCAGTGAACAGACTTAGTGAAGGAATAAGCAGTGAATAGACCCGGTAAAGGAAAAAGTGACGAACAGATCTGGTGAATATTGAAATAACAAGAATACTCGGTGAAGGTTGGTGTAGCAGTGGGGATTAGTGTCTTTTACTAAGTTGGTGCTTAGTGGTGGGATTTGGTGTCTCCAGTAGATTGGCGCCTATGAAGATCTGAAAGAGATTGGTGTCACTTGTTGAGTTGGTTCTTAGTGGCTGGGATTGGTGTCTATGGATATCTGTAAGAGAGTTCCTAACAGGATCTGTATCAGTGGGGATTGGTGTCTACAAATATTTGTAATAGTAGGTTGGTGCCTACAAATAATTATAAAGAAAATTTTAGTGGTTTTCTCCCAAAAATATTTCCAAGTAAATTTGTGTTCCATGTTCTACATTTACTACAAAGTTAATATGTGATTGTTTCTTATGAATGATGAATATTTGAAAAAATAAAAAAAATTCTTATACTGATATATGGGTCTAATATTTTCTATTTATTTATGGGTTGTGTCAATGATATATGCTTGATATTCTTAGGGATCTTTGTTGAAGAAGGATAGCATGCTAGATTTGAAAGTCTAAAGTGGGTGATATTCTCCTTTGGTCGTTTACCTGTCCACTTAGAAAGGGAAGCCATCTTGACTAGGGAGTGTTACACATGGTAAAGGTTATGGAAGAAACTCGTGACACAATGGTGTAAGTTACTAGGGAGTGTTACACATGGTAAAGGTTATGGAAGAAACTTGTGACACAATGGTGTAAGTTGAAGAAAAATAGAGTCTCAATATGGTTCTCTGATCGGAATGTTCCCCAACAAGATTATCTCATTAGGGAAAGAGGTTGCATAAGTTATATCTTAAACTTCCCTCATTGAAATTGAATCTCCACCACCCAAGGATCCGTGACAGTGCCTATTGGATTCGTGATGGATGTGTTATAACCATATGTTTCATAGGATCAACTAGTGACTAGAAATTTTTCCTCTAGTTGTATTTTTGTTGTAAATAATATTCCATTCTATAAATGATTTACAAAAGAAAAATAAAGAAAGAAAGAAAGAAAATAAAGAAAAAGAATAAAAGAGGGTATGAAAAGAAAAGTGATAAAACCCGATGCAATAAGAATGGATTGATTCATACCGTCTAACCATGGTCAAGTCCTTTGAATTTATGCAGATAGGTTAGTGAATGAACTTGGCTAAATAGTCTAATCTTTTCCAAGATAGATAGGTTAGTGAATAAATTTGATCAAACAATTTAAACTTGGTCAAATGTCCTAGGTTAGAGTAATTATTTAGCCCAACATTCTAATCTAGGTTAATTTTTATAGGTGATTAGAGTAGGATATCTGTTAGCAGGCTTTCATTTCATTAAAATTGATGAAAAATTGGTTAAATTCTTTGATTTGAGTTAAAATGTTGTATTTTGACCCCTTGGTGACAAAAATGAAAGAAGGGGAGCAGCAAAAACCCATAAAAAAGCGCTATCCTAAGTTTTGGGGTAGTATATCATGTTTGGTGCTTTGGGCTAAAGTGCACGCAAATCATCATGCAACCAGATATGTGGTTGGCAAACCCCGCCCCCCCCGACCATTCTTCCTTTAACGGTGGGGGGGGGGGGGGGGNACTTACTGCCTACCCACCCCTCTGAGCAAACCGCCAAACCACCCGCTCATACCACTTCCGTACTCCGACGTCACACTCCACTACCTCTGTCCATACGTGATGCTCCACAACTCTGCCGACACATCACCCTCCACTCACTTGTCGCCCATCACATCCCATCCACTTGTTATCCACTCATTCCCCTCCACGTTACCCCCATCTATCCATTGGCCATTCAATTCCCTCCACCTCACTTTCGATATGACCGATTGGCCAATCAATGCAATCATCGTGACCGTTAATCATTTGACCTATCATCTACTCCCTAACAGACACCTGTTCATCCACTTAACCCTTTTTTTTCACCACTATTGCACTGTTCATGATCTAGATGCAGCTAAAGCTACCATTCTTCATTCTCTTTAGTCAACGACCACCATTAATTCCTGGTAAACACAATTAACATCATTTTTTCAGATTTGCAGGTATAAGTCAGATCAATGGTGCCCAAATCCAAATCTTCAGAGATTGCAGAGAATCCCTTCCTTCCTCCTCATGTCGACCTGGATCGAATACCTTTGGCCGGTAAAGACTACTTAATTGCAGTGCCGAAGTGTGAATTGGACTTCTTTGAATTTCACTTATGGATCAGAGATACCTTCATGGACCAGAGTGACACGATTGGACTCTGGGAGTCTAATATCCCACTGTACCTCTTCCCTCAGACATACTATTTCCCTGAGTTCCCTCTAAAATGCCAGACACACTCTTTCCCTAGACAAAGATTCATTGTTTCGTCATTTGGTGAAACTCTTTTCACCATTACCCCAGAAACGATAGACCAGATAATGAAAACACCCAGAGTCAAATCCCTTTCCCCTCTTTCCATCAAAATTCTGACCGAGATGTACCAGAAGATGTCTTTCCCACAGAGCTCAAATATTTGATCTTTTCCTTCCCGAAAGTGCCCAGTTACCCAAAAAGAATTCCCCCTACCATTCCTCCATCTTCTTAGTGAAAGGTAACCAAATTATTTCTTACATGTGCTATCTACTAGGATATTATTCAGACGAGTGGGTAGTCGAACCCATCTTGGGTTTTCTATCCATATTTTCCACTGAAGAGAAGGATACTACACAGTTCAATTTCATCTAGTTTCTAGCCGACAACATCCATGAGCAACTCTTCAAATTTTCTACAGAGGGCATGTTCATGTATTCCTCGATATTGGCATACATGTTCATATTTTTCCAAACAGATAAGTTCTCCTTCTCCCTGCAGAAGCTAGACCAAGTTGGTAGCCCACAACCTGTCACATCCTGGAAATCATTAGTGAGAAAGAACTCATTTGAGTTCAATTTCAAGCAGTTCATTGACTTGTTTTACCATCTAGTGGTAAGCATTCTCAATGGACGAACAAAACCCAGGATAAATGAAGAAATTCAAAGGATTCTACACTTATCAGACCTTGCTAAAATAGGTGACTGGTACCTGTATCAGGATCATACAAGGGTCAGGGTCTATGGATGCGAACTACCCCCTTACAAGTTGCCCAAATATTTACCTATCAAGATATTCTCTCTAGAGTACATCTGACATATGACAAATTCCAACGATATTCAATTTGTGGCGTTCAAAAAGAAGCAACAGTTGAGGATCAGGGGACATATAGGATCTTTTATTTTCAATAGTCGAGCTATAGGGGAAGAGGCGAATACGATGTTAAAGGAAATGAAGTTCAGTCTCAGTTTTCCTTGGCACTATGATCCATGTGGAATTATTGTAGAAACCAGATTAAAGAACATGATTTCCCCTTATGCTAATGTGCCTAAACCTGATATTGAGAGATACATGAACCAGACATAATGGGCAAAAAACACCCTGCTAGATATTGAGTAGCATCCTTCTCCTTCCAGCATTTCACAAACAAATACTCCATAGGTACCAGTAGAGAAGAGGGCTAGGAAAGAAGTATCTCTCCCAGTCACAAAAGTCTTAGCAGAAGAATTCTAAGTTTACAGGAAGAGACCCAAGACTAGTCATACACCTGACAGGTCTGGAGGAGAAGAAACTCAGTCCACCAGAGTAATGGAGGGAGAACATTCACAACTTTTCTCAGGAAGCTAGCAAATGATGTCCACTTATTCATCTAGGAAACCAATAGAAATCACATTATCAACCAAATCCTCACAGGAACCTGTAGGACTCAACATCTTTGAGAAGTATAATTTGATCAAAAAGAAAAATGAGATGTTGACCAACAATACCTATGCTCAATTCTAGAAACAAACATCCACAACACATGATAGGTTGTTCTCTGCCTTTGACATAGAGAAAGGGAGGATGCACATGGCATTCTTGCAGGCACATGTGCTTCAACCCAAAGAAATTTCTGATTATAAAAGGTCAACGTTTGAGTTTGATGTCAAAGAGGTGCATCTAGTTGATCAAATGGATATGCACAGACAGACTGGAGAAATTATTTTCTCCACCCTGGCCAATACCTCCATGACTACTGCAAAGTTGCAGGTTTCCCTAAACAATGTCCAGTCTCAACTCAAGCTGGAAAATATATCCTCCTTGGATAAGGACAACAAGATCAAGTCCTTAGAAGAAATGGTGTTGAAAATTGGATATGATCCATCCAATATCAAAGCAGCAGAAGAACTCCTCAAGAAGAAGAATGTTGATATAGCATCCTTAAGGAAACAACTGAAAATCCCTGCTACAGAAGACCCACAGATGAAAGAGATGGATGAGACTAAAGGAAACAAGGAGGAAATGTTAAAATTAATCATGGGGCGGAATGCACGGATTAAGGAGATGGAGGTCGAGCTAGAGAAGCTAGTCAATTAAAAAGAGCAGAGTGTGCCAATGACATACATCCCACTAGATGCAGATCCTCTCATAGGGATCAATACAACAACAACAACAACAACAACCACCATAGTGGGAATTCCAACAACAACCTCGGAAATAGCCATAGATTCCTTTGAGAAACTGGCAAAGTCAATGGAAGACATGACTCTACAAGGAAAGGAAATCAAAAGACTACAAGAAGAAATTGATAACCTCTAGAAGCTAAAATCCACTTTTCAGTCTAGCTACAACACTGAAATTCACAAGTCACAAAGGCTTAAACAAGAACTGCAGAAGTTGCAGAAGGAGACAGTCATGGCTAAGACACTGTCAGAAGCCAAGGAAAACATTTGGATGGACGTATGAAAATATGTGAATGAGATTTGGCCACTCATACAGATTATGTTTAAGCAACATGAACTGGTGCAGACAAGTAGACAAGCCATTGACAAAATAAAAGGAGAATTGGGAGAAAGGCCTGTAGAGAAAAATGAGATCATCAGGTTCTTGAATTTTAAGACAAAAGAAGAGATGTAGGCTTTGGAAATTGAGGATAGGACATAAACAATCCTTGAGGTCAAGAAAGTTTTGACCAAGAGTGGATTGATGTTGCAACTTGAGGAGAGATTCCAAACGATGGATATTGGAGTGCAAAGGTTTTTCAGCAAGGTTGACTCTCTGCACAAGAAAGGTCTTCCAGGTTTATTTTTTATAAATGACAAGCTAATTACTCTCTCATACTACAAGCAAAAGATCATCACAGTGGAAAAAGATGGTTCTAAGTTCGCAGGGATATAGGGAAACATTACTGGAAAAGCATTCTTGGAGACTCTGCAGTTGGACCTGAGCATCCAACATGAGATAAAGTACATCTTCATCACCAAGCCCACCTTTTCCAGGTACACAGAGATGGATGAACTATACCAAAGGTTACTCAAAGTTACCATCCCTAGTCAAAAGAGATGGGATGACCTGTGTGCTTTGATCGAGTAAAGATGATGTGTACATCTGAATCAGCATGTGGAACCGTCATTGTCAAGTCAAAGATGAATCACCAACCATATTTCCTCATAATCAACACCAAATATTCGAGAGGATCATTTAGCATTCCTACTTTTTGTAATGTAATCTAGTTAGTTAGATTTTCTCTCCACCATATCCTGATCATTAATGACAGGATCAGTTGTAATTTTTCTATAAATACTTCAGGCTTCAAAGTATTGAGGGTTGATATTGACGCCCAAGCGAGTTGTATCTATAATCGTTTTGAAGAGATCTACCAGTAATAAAAAGGACAATTCACAAGATTCCTGCATGTTGATGTTGGTGATGTTTACTTTTAATTGTTGAATGTTTATCTTACTTCAGTATCATTATGCTTTATGTACCTGATCATTTAAAAGAAGTTTAAGAGAAGAATTTATCTTGAATACTTTGTTTCTGGATTTTAAAGATCTGAATGTTATTCTTCTGATATTGTAATAAATAAATTCTTAAATGCTTATTTATTGTGATTGACTATCTCACATGTTTCTATCTTTGCATCACTTTAATTCTGAAAGATCCAACATTTTCATTATCTTTCCCTGTGAAGAAACCTAATAAAATATGTATCTGATCTCAATCCTTAACATAGACCCCATAGCCCAATGGATGTGTAAAGCAATATTTCATCCATCTTTATAAAACAAAACAACACACTCATAATATTTTAACTAGCCTAATATCTAAAACTCAAACATATCTAAATCATACAGAGAGATCCCTTTCTTAAACTGGCAGGGCTAGATCCCAGTTTTGAAGTGGTTGGGAAAGTTACCTCTACTAAATTTCTTATGCCGCTGACAACCTCTGGGAATTTACAGAGTGCTAACATAGTGGCGACCATACTGGGGAACTGAACAAACTTTCCATCCTATAATTTCTTTTCCCTAGATAAAGAAAACTTTATTTCTGAACAAATAATAAAATCTAACTTACAAAGAGATAAATGTTCAGAGGTTGTTGAAGTTTGTATATATTAGTTTAGATTTCTTAAAATTTAAAGTTCTGGCTCCTAAAATAATCCACACTATATCTCACCCTGATTCAGAACCTGCAATAGCAGTAGACGATCCAGAAAAATTACTCTGAAAGAGAAACACTGTAGAAGTTTCTGAGAGTCACAGTCCTCTTCATAGGTCCACTTCTCTCCCATAGAATCTTGTCACTATATAGGATCTTGATTTTGACCTACCCTTTGAGAAAATCCTTTTCAGAACCAAATCTGACAGCTTTGTGAGTGAAACAGTCCTAGATCGAACCATCCTACAACCCAGGACCCTTGAAATACTTTCTCCCAGAGCATATTTTGATCAACCGTTTCTTCAAGAGTTCGACAAGTTAGAAGATCTAGTAGAAAATCTTGAACAAGATTTGTACAAGGTCCACTTCCATCAATCAGTTGAACTTTCTTCCCTGACTATTGTTGCAGCTTCTGTGAAGCCTCAAGTAGCTCACTCCATCCCTCTCAACCCCACATATTCTACCTCTTATGTCACTTCTCCTCCAATCACACAACTTGTTATTCAACCTCCTCCACCAATCATGGAAGCAAGATATGCTCCATTGGTTTTGGCCGCTCCCTTACATGCCATGCCCCAGGACTATCAAACTAGACTTCCTTAGTTTGATGCTATTGGACCTCTTAATGCACAAAAACATGTTGATAAGATGAATGATTACTTTGATTTGAAGGAAGTCGATGAGGCAGACATCCAAATGAGACTTTTTGCACAAAGTTTAACCAGAGAAGTAAAAAAATGGTTCAAATATTTACGCCCTGCTACCATTACTGACATTGATTCTTTTCAATGAAGTTTTCTCGATAGATGGGAGATAAAGAAAAACCCTCTCTAGATTTTATGAAAATGTGAAAATATCAAAAGGAATCAAGGGGAAACAGTACATGATTACTGCATTCATTTCAACAATCTCTATAACGCAATTCTAGCTGATATCAAGCCTCCTCAATGTTTGGCCTTAATCAAGTTCCCTGATGGATTTGATTCTGATACGTCATGCCAAATGAGAGAAAGAAATTATGTCACCCTAGAAGACATGCAGAAAAGTGCAGTGAGAGTTGAAGCAAATCTATTAGCCAGAAGAGATAGGAAAAGAACAGGAAGAAGAGTTACAATGAAGGACTAGCCTTCCACTTCTTATTCAGATGCTAAACTAGATTCCATAGTCATAACTATGGAGAGAATGATGGAGAGGCTAACCATCGCCGATAGAAATCCACCCAGGGAAAATCATCCTGCTCCTCAGATTAGAAATCCAAATTTCAGAATGAACCCTCCCCAAATCAGACAAAGAGAGCCCAGAGACCAAAGGGAACAAAGGGGGTCTGATCAACAGATTAGACCACCTCTTCAGGAAAATTACACTGACGATGGGGAAGAAGTAATTGAGGAGTTGGATGATATTCACATAAACCTCATGGGCATCAATGACAATGACTCAATTTTCCTTACTCAAGAAGAACAAGAGATTTTTCTCTTGTCAGAGATAGAGGTAAATGAGGAAGAGGAAGAAACAAAACAATAGGCCTTTGAGAATTCTATAATGGAGGTCCACAGAAAATACAACCTGAGAAGAAAGAAGACTAATGAAAATCCAACAAAGCAGATTGTTGAAAATAAGAAAGTTGTTCAGCCTAAGAAAACCTCAAACGCTACCCCTAAGAAAATCCCAAAAAAGAAAGGTCTAGAAACTCCTTCAAAGAGAACTCATGAAACTTCAACATGAACAACTCAAACCGAGGTGCCATCCACAAGTCATCCAAGTTGTAACATCCCCAGCCACCAACAGGCCGGGCCATGCCACTACTCAGATGCTTTACTTAGCTCTGAAACTGTTTTGTAAGGTCCCCGACCATCCATGTCAGACCACGCTATGCCAGAAAACACTTACGTTCTCTCTGCAGAACATACTGTAACATACCCATCATCTAACTGAGCTATGCTACATAAATTTTTCTAACTGCATGAAATTAAAACATATGCACACAAAACACCTGTGGAAGCTTTACATGTAAAACGTAAAAAGACAAATACATTTCGTAAACAGACAAATACATTCTGTAAATGCATGGATTCAAACTGAAATAACAATGAACGCATACATGCAACATATACAGGAAATAACCATAAAAATAAACACGTAAATAACAATGCAACATGTAAACTTATCACACAATTGGCACTTATCTTGGTAAGAATGTCACCAACTACGTGCAAACCTTCCACAAACCTCCTAGCCTTAGACCACACTGTTCATCACTCTCAACAGTGAGTCACCCCCGAGCTAGGACTAAACTCCACTCGGGTAAAGGGTTCCTAACCAGGCTAATGGCTCATGGAAAACAGGAAAGACTCTGTCACAGTGCTCACTCAACTAACAACCTACAGTATCTCATTCCCCACATGTCTCTCCCACCCAAGGAAGTGTGCCCCTTCTCTGCTCAACAGTCCATCGGCTGCCCCACTTCCCTTCTAGGGCTTTAGCAACAGGCCGGACAGGAAGTCTCAGAGCCCTGTAGCTGTAGTTTAGCACCTTCAAGAAATCAACTCCCAACAATTCTCTCACCCAGAGAATTTCTCACGGGCCTCACAACCCGCCTCTTCAATATCCCATTGCCCTAACAACCCGCTTCTTCAGTATCCCACGGGTTTGACAACCCGCTTCTTCAGTCCAACTTCCCATCTAACCAGCTACACCAACCTCTGTGGCCATGGATACAGGTTCAGATACAGTGAAAATGAATGTCTGAGGATAACTAACTACGTGAGTGAAAAATGGTCATGGAATCATGGCTGAATGATGGAAGGAATCATGGAAAATATGATCGTAAGAATGATGGGAGAGGTGTGAAAATGAACTGAGTCCCAACAATATGTATGCATGTCCCCAACTTGACACTTGTCATGTTGGGGGCTACTTTGGTCCACTTGTCCCCAACTTTAGAACTTAGGATAAAATGATTATCCATACTTTATGATTTAAGAAATATTAATATAATATTCCTTTTTGGCTCAAGATCCCTAGCTTAGTCCCTTTCCTTAACTTAGCCCCTCCCTTTCCCTAACTAGTGGAGTTTAGTCCCCCATCTATTTTATCGTGGTTGGTCTGTGCACAATGATGTATTTTATATTAAATATGAGACATGTACAAAAACAAGCGCACTGGCTTTTAACATCTAGGCTCTCCGACCTAATCAAAACATAAGCATCCTAGCTTATAATAAATGGTTCACCAGCCTATAAAACATATCATATACACAAAGGCTCCCTAGACTCAACATCGTGCGCACTTAAGATGTTGCACGCGGTATCCTGGAATGTGCACACTTCCTCATTTTACTGCTCAGTACATGCGCGCACCATGCCATGAAATGTGCATACAAAAAATGATATCAAAACAACTCACCAGCTTAAGTAAATTTGTAATTACACTTACAATTAGGTTCAACCTTAGGGATATTACAATCCCCTCCCCTTATTTATGCACTGTCCCCAGTGCATCATGTACCCATGTACAACGAAATTTCAAAAATCCTCAAAAAGATGTGGGTATTATACCTGCATTGCATCCTCATGCTCCCAAGTAGCGTCCTCAAGACCGTACCAGGTCCATTGGACCTTTACAAGCCCTATGGATCGATTCCAGAGATGCTTGATTTTCTGGTCCAGAATGCACACTGGATGCACTTGAAAAGTTCCTTCTTGCTCCACCTGAATCACATTCCAATCAATAACATGATTTGCATCAGGTATATATTTCTTTAGAAATGACACATGGAATACATTATGAACACACATAGATGCAAGCAATGCAATCATATAAGCTATTGGACCAATCCTCTCTATGATTTCAAATGGCCCACAATAGCGAGTTGTCAACTTTGAACATTTTCCCAACTTCAAAGAACTTATGTCGGCTTTCACTTTCAAGAATACATGGTCACCCACTTTAAATTCCCTGTGAGTTCTGCCCTTATCAACATAGATTTTCTGCCTATCTTGAGCAGCCTTTAAATTTTGTTTTATTTTCAACATTTTCTCTTCCATTTCCCTGAGAAAATCTGGCCCAACCACTGCTTTATCTGCTGGGTTATCCCAGCTTACCGGTCTGTTGCACTTTCTTCCATAAATTGCCTCAAATGGGCTCATCTTTAGAGATGCTTGGTACCCATTGTTATAAGAAAACTCTAACAAGTGTAGGTAGTCTTCCCATTTTGATGGTTTATTCATCACATACATCCTAGACATATATTCAATCACCTGATTCACCCTCTCTGTTTGTCCATCTGTTTCTGGATGATAAGTTGTACTAAAATTCAAGTTTGTTCCAAATCCAATAAATAATCTCTTCCAAAATTTTGAGGTAAATTTTGGATCTCTGTCAGACACAATTGTTTTGGGTATGCCATGTAATATAGCAATTTCCCTCATATAAACATCAACAATGTCAGTTTCCTTGTGAGTGAGCTTAACAGGAATAAAATGGGCAACTTTAGTAAGCTTATCCACCACTACCATGATAAAATCATGTTGCTTGTTTGTTCTGGGCAGTTTGGTAATGAAATCCATGGTTACAACTTCCCATTTCCACTCAGGAATGGGTAATGGCTGTAGCAAACCAGCTGGGTGTCTATTCTCAACCTTTACCTTTTGACATTCCAAACATCTGGCAATAAAATCAACAACTTATTTCTTCATGCCTGGCCAATAATATTGGCTCTTGACAGCTGCAATAGTTTTCTGATATCCTGGGTGCCTAGCATAAGGCACATTATGCATTTTTCTCAATATCAGATTTTTCAACTCCTGGGAATTTGGTACATAAATTATGCCCCTGTACATGAGAATTTCATCATTATTTATCTTGTATTCCTCAATTTTATGCTGCAAAATACCTTGCTGTAAATTTGCCACTAAATCCTTGTATTGTAAATCTGATTTGGCAGTCTCTATAATTCTGTGTTTCAAATCTGATTGATACATGCTAATGGTTGTAGCATGCATTTCATGCACTCTTTTGTTGAATGCATCAGCCACTTTGTTCTCTTTCCCCTTGATATGCTTTATATCAAAGTCGTATTCGCTTAGAAATTCTAACCATCTGCTTTGCCTAGCATTTAAAGTTGGCTGATCAAACAAATATTTCAGGCCATTGTGGTCTGTCCTCATCTCAAACCTTTTCCCCATGAGGTAGTGTCTCCATTTCCTCAAGGCATGTACTATGGTTGCCAACTCCAAATGATGAGTGTCATAGTTTCTTTCATGCTCCTTCAACTTCCTTGATTCATAACATATAACAAACCCATTTTGACTGAGGACTCCACCATGTCCCTCTTTACATGCATCTGTGCATACAATGAAGTCTTCATTTGGGTCTTCTATTCTTAATATTGGAGCACTTGTTAATAATTGTTTCAAGTGTTGGAAATTCTTTTCGCAATCCAATGTCCACTGAAACTTCACACCCTTTCTTTGCAAGGAATTGATTGGGTGTGTAATCTTTGAAAATCCTTCTATAAATATCCTATAGTATCCTGCAAGGCCCATGAATGATCTCACCTCTGTCACATTCTTTGGCACTGCCCATTCTCTAATGTCTTCTATCTTCTCAAAATCCACTGCTATCCCATCCTTTGAAATGATATGACCCAAATAGTGAATTTGTTTCTGATAAAATGAGCACTTGCTCAATTTGGAATACAATTGATTCTCCCTTAATACTTGCAAAACCATCCTTAAATTATGTTCATGCTCTTCCTTTGACTTGGAATATATGAGAATTTCATCCAAAAAGACAATGACAAACTTGTCTAAATATTCTCGGAAAACACCATTCATTAAGCACATGAAAACAGTGGGTGCATTTGACAACCCAAATGGAACCATTGTGAACTCATAATGACCATACCTTGTTCTGAAAGCGGTCTTGTTGATATCTTCTTCTTTAATCCTTACTTGATGGTATCCTAACCTAAGATCTATCTTTGAAAATATCTTTGCATCCTTCAATTGATCAAATATATCATCAATCCTTGGTAGAGGATACTTGTTCTTCACAGTCACTTTATTCAACTGTCTGAAATCAATGCACAATCTTAATGTTCCATATTTATTCTTCACAAACAAGACTGGGGCACCCCAAGGTGACACACTTGGGCGTATATACCCCTTCTTCAAAATCTCTTCAAGTCTCATTTGCAACTCCTTCATCTCTGGTGTACTCATTCTGTAAGGAGTCTTTGACACTGGAGCTGCTCCAGGCATTAGATTTATAGAGAAATCAATGTCCCTCCTTGGGGGTAGTCCTAGTACCTCCTTGAACACATATTCAAAATCTTCCAGGACTGCATAATCTTCCAAAGTTGGCACCTTATCTTTAGGTGTCTCTTCCATATGAGATGCAAATATTTGACACCCTTTTCTGTAACATTTCTTCAGCTGTAATGCTGAAATCTCTCTGATGGTTACTGCTATGGGAATTCCCTGCACTTTCCTTAGTTTACCTTCCTCATCCAAGCAAGTAAATTATTTGTTATTTTTATGCCTCTTTTGTCACCTAAATGAGCAAAACATAGGTGTTTACAATCTTAGTTGGGTTAGTTAAGAAAGACAACAATAAAGGAAAGGGTTAGAAGAATAAACATAAAAGACTAAGCTAAGAATTAAACTAGGAAAGGAAAAAACAATTAAACTATTGTGCATAAGGACATAAGAACAAGAAACAAACAAGACTCATGTCACCAATGGAAAGGATTGTATTAGTGAAAAGAAAACACCAAAGAGAAAGGGGACTTTGGGTCCCTTCTTCCTCCAAGGGAGGGCTCTTGGACCCCCAATATTGAGCTCTTCTTACAACTTGAAAACTTGAAAGAAATAGTGAAAGAATCCCAAGCTAACCCACTCAAAAGGTGATGTGGATTGCCCAAATGGAATGGTGCTAGTATGCTCTTGATGAGAAAAGAGGTTTCCCCAAGAGAATAGAAACATCATAACCTTGCAAATGAATTCCTTGAAAATGTAGTGCACCCATGGCCTTGTTTTATAGCACCACTTTGAGGTATTATGCAACCAGCTTTTAGTGTGAAAATGGGTTGTTTAGGGCACCTTTAGGTATTTGACCAGCCACCCAGCTGGATCCAGCCGACATTTGGATGTCAAATCGACTTGGAAGTTGAACCAGAAGTGTGTGGGAGGATGACCAACATCATAAATACGTCATTCTTAGGTGTGCGCAGATTTTAGCGTCCACTGTAGCGCATCGTGTGCATGTGTTCTTTTCCTGCATTTCTTGATGGCGCATGTGCACGCGTGACCTGTGTAGTCATAGTGCATCTTGATTTTATAACTAGTTGTATAGTTTTGGACCTTTTGGATATGTTTTTTTGGTAATTTTGGTCCATGGGTGAACTCATAGTTGTTTGAAGATGTTGGATTCCTGTAACCAATCTGTGGATGAAATTTCAGTGATAACAGATGCCCCCTGATGGATGAGGTTAGGAGCATACGGATAGTCGAAATTCATCAATGTTTCTTCTACTAAGAGTACCGTTGTAAGAAAGAGCGATAGTGAGAGTATAAAGAGTGACCCATTGGAGTGAGAAGGGAACATGTAGGACCCAACTTTTCGTAAGGTGTGGAAAATAAATTGTGTACAAACGAGGTGGGCATGCCCCATGCTCATGCTATGTAACTCAAAAATGTGTAATACAGTAAATGAAACTGTGTGTTGGTGTAGATCATTGCAGCGCCCTTTGGGGTGGTTTGATAATGACAGAGGACAATTTTTATGGTGAACAAACTCTGAAAAAAGGTAAGGACACCTATGAGAGGTGTCGATGATACTCAGGCATTGGTAGCCTTTCAAATTTCAGAGGTCTTCAGCATATATGAAAATAAACTGCAATAGTCGCAAAGTAAGACCCACCACAACATGAGAAAGAGTTGAATTCGAATGTCATGGGGGTCAACGACAGCAGAGGGAAATGATGGTTCTCTCTGTGCCATCTGAGACACCTTATTGTAAAGGTAATGAGAGTCAAGATACTGTCGCCCTCCTGGAAACTGTGTTGATGTCGACAGAAAGGGAGACGCGACTTCGAGAAGTGGAGGGCTTCATGAAATCTACTTGGACAAAACCAGGAATTGATGAGGAACATGGATGAAGTCGAGGAGTAGTGAGATGCAAGACTGCCTTTGGTTGGGGAGTGGTGTAAAGTGGTAGCAACCGTGAAACTGAATCTAGTGTCAGGGGGACATCTAGATGAGGGTAAATTGTGCCAGAGGTATGAGAAAATGGACAAACACAGAGATCAAAAAGGTTTATGGACTTGTAAGATACTCGAGGGTTATGGATAATGTCAGCAAGGGTAGGAGTATTAAAAAAAATGCCCCAACCAAGGGCGACATGGGTTGCTTTGACAGGAAAAGAAGGTCGCCAAGGGTGATGAAAAAAAGCTATGTAAATGCTGGAAAGAAAGGCTTTTTACAATTAAATGAATAAAGAATAATTTGGGATGAGTGTACAAATACAGAAACGAGTGCCCCAGTGCAAGATGGTTGGGCCAGTTAGGGCGCAATTTGCGTGGAGAACTGGTGGAAGTTGGGGGCCCCATGGGTGGGTTTCTGTATGAGGTAAATGGAACGGAGGGAAATTTGCAGATGGGCAAACTGATTGTGGATGAAATGGATGGTTAATGATACTACAAAGGCACAGTCCTGGAAGAGATAACCTGGGATTCCATTGGGAAAGCTAGCAAAATGAGGAGAATGAGTATGTGGTTGATTTTCAGAAATGTGTAAGACTATCGAGACTCCCATCCCTAGGGGGTGAAAGTAGCATGAGTGTCAAAGTGCCAAAGGGGATGATGAATGGAAAAACTCATGTGGGGGACAGTGCTACCAGGTGACAGTACCAAAATGCAGTGGAGGTGACAGTACTGCAGAGCCAGATCTGAGGATCATAGCAAATTTCAGAGGCTGTGACTGGAGATGCAATTGAGATTCAGAGGGAATGATTACATGCCAGTGTCGATCATATACCTAAAGGGGATGCATTGGTGTGTGATGACCTAGTACCTGCACACATGAAAACTAAATACCCGACGTGAACAATATCTGAAAATAAAGGACCTATAATAGTTATTTGATAATTTTGAACATGAGCATGCATACCTGAGTGTGTCATGGAAAGATGCTCCGCCGAGGAAAAGGGAAAATGATAACCTGATGGAAATGTCTGTATAAGTGGCTGAAGATGGTTCGAAAAACAGAGCTTATGGGCTCCTATAACAAAAAATGAAAGTGGGGAAAAGGGCTTAGATATGGACGGTGGGTCCATAATGCCATCCCAGTTTCACTGACACTATGGACGATCATGCAATAATTTGGTGGGAAGACATGGACCTCCCCTTTGCTCGAGGACTGATGAATAAATATAATGAATTACATTCATGGGAGCATTGGTATGGACTGTCAGAGGAAGCTCAGGAGGATATGTGTGGCGTTCCACAGCTAATGTGTGGCGAACGTATGGGATAGATGGCTAATGATGAGTGTAATGCCCATATTCGACACATATGGAACATGCGAAATTGGTTCGTATATGTTGTTTTCATGTGATTGATGGCATCGTAGTAGCGTGGGACGTCCTTGGTGGAGTGGTAAGCAAAAGGTGTTCTTAAGGAAACTAGATAAAACTATGTAGCTTGGGAAGAGAAGGACATTTGTGAGTGGGTTGTCCTTTTCTTTCACATAAGGCGCAAGGGAGTTGAACTTGGGGAGGTAGTGGAGTGATGGGATCTTTCTTCTTCTGTCTGCCCCCAGCTGCAACGATGGTGCTAGTGATTGGGGGTGAGGGTGGTGTGGTAGGAACAAGTATTGGAATCTGCACTGGGATTGCCTCTAACTGAGGAGGGAGGGATGGTTGAGGAACCATATTGGATGGATGTAGATACCATACCGAGATTTTCCCCTAGAGGGGGGGGGAGATCTGTGATAAGTGGTGTGGTGGCACTCTCAGGGAACTCCTGAGGTAGTATTTATTCAACTGGTGGAACTTTGATATGGGGAGGGGACTCAGTGATAAGAGTCTTGTCTCCGATGTTTGTTCCTTTAGAGGAAACTACACACACTTGTGTTGAAAAAGATGGGTTTAGGAATGGTGGTGCTCCCGGATAAGTGCCCAACATGGATGGGTCATGGAATAATCCAGGGCCAATGTTGGAAACTGGAAAATCATTTGAGCTAACATGAACAAGGGGGAGGATGTTATCGATGTTGGCGGAATGGTTAGGCTCATAATATGTAAGTTGGTAGATGGTGATGATCTTCCCATTATGGGGGAACATCATCGTATGAAACACAGAAGAGGCGACTGCCTTCATAGCATACATGTAGTTGCGTCCGAACAAGATATTGTAATCAAGTTGGGCATCGATAACTTCAATATCAATGAGGATGGTTTTTCCCCCAAGTTCTATAGGGACATTTTGACAAAGCCCTACAGAAGATGTTGGTTGACCATCGTAAGCTCGAAGGGTGATGGTAGAGGGTACTAGCTCAGGGGAGCCAATTTTCTGCCATATGTGTTTAGACATGATGCAGGTGGATGCACCTTCATCGATGATACACCGATAAACTATGGTGTTCCAGATCTTAACTGGTATCTGGAAGGCTACTTGGGTGGGAAGACGTGGTTCTCTGTTATCTAAATCAAATGTGATCAACTGCGTATCAGCTGTGTCGACTGCCCCCAAGGAAAAAAGAAAGGATTTCCCTATGATGGATAGGTTTGGAGGACCTCCAACACAGACATGGTTGTGGGAGACTAGGCTAAGTCATCAACCAGACTATAATTATGAACAGCCCTAGCATGAGGGTTATGCACATTCTGTCGTAAAGGCATATGTGGTATGCAAGGAATGGGTTCCACGTGAGGACGTGGAATCATAAATGGTTTTCCTGTAGTAGTTGGAAGTGTTTCTGAGGTGGTTGGGGTAGATTCAGGAGGCATACCATATTGACGGTTGCGATTTTGCAGAAAAATTTCTTCACTGGTGAGGAGGACACTACGATCAACCGAATTCCCAGGTTGAGTGGCACCCGGGGTTGGATATTGCCCCATTTGTGGAGGGGTAGGGTTGATCACTTATTGGGTGTGCATCACACCTTGGTATGGAATGGGGTTTTGAAAAACAGTTGGATGCAGTGGTTTCAAATATTGTTGTGGGGCCTGCTGAGGGGCAGATGGTGTCGAAGGGCCCCGTGAGTTCATGGATGCCCTCATCCATTGGAGATCAGGAATTTGGGGGCAATGATGAGTACTCATTACATATAGCGCAGGGGAAGTTAGTTCGAAGATTGTTGTTCTTCCCTTGTCGTGGTATATTGTTATTGGTGCCACCTTGGGGGTCTTGGTATTGGTTGCCCCCAATGGGATGGTTGTGGGGATCATTCCCACCTGGCCCTAGATTGTCATTGTTTTGGTTTCTTCCTTGCTGCTTATGAGTCGGATTGGCCATATTCAACTGTTCAAATGTATGAACCTGTTGAATGGGAAATGGATGAACAAAGTTGACGCTGGTATGTGGTTGTCCCGGTGGAGGATTAACCAGTTGGGGAGGACTAGGAAGTGGAAAATATGGATTGTTATGTGGATAGGATCCATATGGCGTATAGGAAGTAGAAGTACTTCCACTACTGCTAGGGTTATATCCAGGGGTTGGGGGTGGATTTGTCGTGTTCAGCTGTTCAAAATTTTGTTATTGCTGAATGGGAGAGTGTTGAAAAAAATTAACCCCAACGTGTGGTGGTCCTTGTGATGGAGCCATAGGCTGTGGGGGGCCAAAAAATGGAAAGTACGGATTATGTTGAGGTGATGCTCCATAAGGTACATAGGAGGGCGTGGCACTTTCACTAGTGCTTAGGGTATAGGCCGAGGTAGAGGGAGTATCGACACTTGGTTGGATAGGTGGGTGGTTTAGGGGTGCCAGCGGGGCTCCACTTATGGGTGGAGTCAGGGAAATAGGGTATGGTTGTTGATAAGGCGGAGGAGGATAATAAGGGATGCCTCCATATGCCAGCAGATATTGAGGTGAACCATACATGGGTGGTTGTTGAGGCAGTGGGTTGTGGTGTGTAGTGTTACCAATCAATCTGTCTACTGAGTGAGACATCCCAGGTTTGTCTTGGCCAAATGGCATGGGTCTTGGGGTGTCCAAGAGTACCGTGTATAGGTATCTGGAATGGGCGTAGATGAGTTCGAATTGTTGGGTCTTGCTAATGGATTCTTCTTCAGTCTGGGGGAAGGTGGCAGCCACATCTTTGGCAAGGAGGGAAACAAGTGATTTGAGGAACCAATTGAGACACTGTTGGGGGGTAGCGTCAGCTTTGCAGAGGCTACGTCGTCGACGCCATTCGTGGATGTGGTCAACAATATGTGTAGAGGTGGTTTGTTTGAAATATGAGAGTAGTTCAAGGCCATTTTCATGACAAACGGGTAATTGGAAGAAGGTCAAAAATGCTTTGGCCAAGGATTCAAAAGTCGCGTGGGACCCAGATTTTTCTTTGACATACCATTTGGCGGATGGGCCAGTGAGTGTACATTGAAATAACCTCAATTGAATGGAATCGTCCATGATTCTATTCCAAGAACACCATAGGTGAAATGTCATGATATGGTTGGCAGGATCATCTCCTGCTTTTCCTTCAAACTTGGGGATGTCTAAAGGGAATTTGGTAGGCATTGCAAGCCATGTGGGGTTGTGTAATATGGGATCATTGGCGAGTTTAGTCAGATATGGTATGTTGAGGGAGGCTAAATATGGCATATGGGGTGGTGGCGGAGGATTAATTCTGGCCATAGTGTGAGTGGTCTAAGTACCTGACCCTTAGAGGGGGCTAGGTGGGTTTGTACTTCCTCCTTGAGAAGAAGTTGGCCTCCCGCTTCCGTGTAAAGGAGAGTGAGTGGATGGTTGACCTTAGGAATTGTACCCAAGTAAGGTGGAACCAAGCAAAGCTGATCCCAAGACAGTGGGACTCACAGGAGTGTGAGAAGGGGGAGCCGATGAGTTGGCAAGACTAGGAACTCACCCTAGAATAGGAGGGAGATTTAGCAAGAATCTGGAACGACGGGGGTTCTGTGGGTCCCCTATGATGTCTGACTAGCTGAGTGAATGTGTGTGAATGGTGGTGAGAGAAATAAAATAAACAAGAGCCTTTGCTGCAATTTTTGAACCTTACAAAATATATCCAAATCAAATATAATCAGAAGGATATCATACATAAAGTGTTTTGATACATAAGCATATATATGGATAGGTAGATTTTTCCCGCGTGAGGGAACAAAGAAAACAAATGCTCGTGTCCTAAAAGATGTAACGTCCTTCCTCTCAAAATAGCACTGGACCTTCCAATAGCACTTGACAGTGGGGTATGAAGCCACCAGAAGAGAAACTAGTGAAGGATGAAGCAATCAGTTATAATGAGGGGTAGAGGGGGCATATCCTAAAAGAACTGACGATATTTTCCAATAGCCACACAAAATCTGATCAAGGTGCAATTGCATCCCACAATTGCCACCTGGGTAGATGTCCTAAAATTTGGTCGCTAGGTACCTCGATCAAAGTGTGGCATTTAGATTTTCGTCCTAAGAAATGGGTCATGGGCTGGATCTCATCCAAGAGGTGGGTGCCTCAAGGGGGGACGCATAGAACAACCGGACCTCGACCTTCAACCCTTCACGGGTATCTCCCTGCCTTATGGTTTTAGGAACACTTGACTTGGAGGATTTAAAGTTCCCTATTTGACAACTTCTATTGTTTTGAAAATGTGAGAACCATATAACGAGGAGTTATTTGGATGCCTATCCTCGAAATCCTACCTAGACTAAAAGATTTCTTTTGGCACCTCCTGTGGAGGAAAACTTAGTGAGTTTTTAGAAAAAAATTAGATGTGGTTGTTTGAGAGATTGGGGGTGTGATCCAATCTCGTTGAAATTAAGTGGGAGTGGATAATTTCGTCAAGAAAAGGGTGGGGTGTTTTAGAATCCCTTTGGAGGAAACTTACTTCAACCTCCACGTTTCAAGATGAAAACTATGTGAGTGAGAAGTGACTTTTGTGTGTGAATGAGTGAAAGTGTGCCAATTTTTTAATGAATTAGGTGTCACCTTACTGCATGTGGACTTCGCTTGGTCCTTACAAGTCTTTGATTACATATTTAACTAAATGTCATTGGTACAACCTTGTGGAATTAAAAAGTCCCTAGGAAGATAGCATGTGGACATGTGGGTCATTTACTATTCCTTTAACTCCTTAATGTGATTCAATCTAAGAAAGCTTTGAAACTATCCTAGATTGTGATCATGTGGGCATGTATGGGCTCATTACAAAAACCTTTAAACTTCCCTAGTGATTTAATCTAAGAAAGTAAATTTCAACACTATCCTATCTTTGTAGCATGTGGGCATGTATGGGCTCATTACAATCTTGAGATGTGTTTGAAAAATAAACTAAGATGAGTCCCGAAGGGGCTATTGTCCTCTCCTAAAGATTTTATCTTTTTAAGGGAGATGAAATTGTCTTTCAACCTCTTTCTGATTCTCAAGATCGCTTTGGAGTGCGAAAGAAGAGCATACTAAACATATGATATCCAATTTCTAGTCCCAATGCAAGTTTTATATGTGATGTAAAATGATTCCAACTTTTAGTCAAAGCAAGCCATCCATGTGGCGAAATAAAAAGAAAAAAGAGGAAAAATAATGATTTTTAACCCCTAAGTGCCTATGTGTTTTGACTAATCCCTTTATATGAGAGGGAATGTAAGTGTGGTGCAGATTACAACATGCATGGAATCATCTTTAAGAAGGTTATGGGCCTTCAACAGATCATAAAAAGATTACAATGTGTGTTTTTTGCACAGGTGCGTGGGTTTCAGACTAGACAGAGGCGCTCTGAGCGCGAATGCACAAATTAAAAAAGCTTTTTGAGCGCAGGTGCACAGAACACACGGAGTAATGCAGTGTTTTTGGCGCACGTGCGCAAAATGTGTGACTGTGGGCCAATAAACCCGTGCACAATTGTCATATGACCGTGAAGAAAATTCTGGATGGAATTCTCTCAACTCAGCTTTGAATTTGATGTTTTTCAGGTTGGCTTGGGCCGGTTATGGTACCTGCAGGTTAAACAAGTAAAATGAAGAGCTAAAATAACCCAAATGGGGTAGGAAATTGATACCTTTCCCCAGTGGAGTTGTCAATATGTTGCGCCTCTTTTCTCACCTAAATGAGCAAAACAGAGGTGTTTACAAGCTTAGTTGGGTTAGCTAAACAAGACAACAATAAAGGAAAGGGTTAGAAGAATAAACATAAAATACTAAGCTAAGAATTAAACTAGGAAAGGAAAAAACAACTAAACTATTGTGTATAAGGACATAAGAACAAGAAACAAACAAGACTCATGTCACCAATGGAAAGGATTGTATTAGTGAAAAGAAAACGCCAAAGAGAAAGGGGACTTTGGGTCCCTTCTTCCTCCAAGGGAGGGTTCTTAGACCCCTAATATTGAGCTCTTCTTACAACTTGAAAACTTGAAAGAAATGGTGAAAGAATCCCAAGCTAACCCACTAAAAGGGTGATGTGGATTGCCCAAATGGAATGGTGCTAGTATGCTCTTGATGAGAAAAGAGGTTTCCCCAAGAGAATAACAACAACATAACCTTGCAAATGAATTCCTTGAAAATGTAGTGCACCCATGGCCTTGTTTTATAGCACCACTTTGAGGTATTATGCAACCAACTTTTAGTGTGAAAATGGGTTATTTAGGGCACCTTTAGGTCTTTGACCAGCCACCCAACTGGATCCAGCCGAGATTTGGATGTCAAATCGACTTGGAAGCTGAACCAAAAGTGGGTGGGAGGCTGACCAACATCATAAATGTGTCGTTCTTAGGTGTGCACGGTTTTTAGCGTCCACAGACGCGCATCATGCGCATGTGTGATTTTCCTGCATTTCTTGATGGTGCATGTGTGCGCGCACCCTGTGTAGTCATAGCGCATCTTGATTTTATAACTAGTTGTATAGTTTTGGACCTTTTGAAAATGGTTTTTTGGTAATTTTGGTCCATGGGTGAACTCATAATTGTTTGAAGATGCTGGATTCCTGTAACCAATCTGCGGATGAAATTTCAGTGATAACAGTTATGATAGTCTAGGAGAGAATGATGTTGGTCCAACCAATCCATCCCAATTAGACAGTCATAGGAACCTAAAGGCAAGATGTTCAAATATGCCCGGGTGTTCATTCCATTCATGTCCATAAGACATGACTTAACCATCTCATTAATTTTTCTTTTGGTTCCTGTAGCCAGTCGCACCAATCAAGATTTCCCATGCTTGCTTCTTGGCAAATGCAAACTTTTCACCATATTAGGATCTATATAACTATGACTAGCTCCTGAATCAATTAAAATAGCAATGGTTTGGTTGTTGAATATACCTTCCACTTCAATCATATGTGACTGATAATCTACTTTCTTGTTTTCCAGGGCTGCATAGATCCTGGGTACCTTTCTATCCATGTCCTCCACTGTTTCAGCTTGCTGTACATTGTGAACAGTCCTCCCTTTTTCACCTTTGTGAGGACAATCTCTGAACATGTGATCCCCTTTACATCCCCAACATTGAATAGGTAGTTGCCTTGGCCTTTTATTCCTTGTGTCAATCGTTATGGGTTCTTTAGGAGTTTGTTGTCCTTGAGGATTGTTTCTGAAGAATGGTGGCTTCTATCCCTTCTTCCTCTGATCCACCTTGAATTTATTTTTGTCTTCCCAAGATTTTTGGAATGTTGGCCTTAATTTTTGTTGATCATATAGGCATTTAGCTCGCCTTATGGTCTCCTCCAATGTATTGGGATCATCATACTGTATTTTTTCACTAATAAATGATGGCAATCCACTCCAATACCTTTGAATCTTCACTATCTCATCCTTGATGAAAGAGACATACTTCAATAGTTTTAAAAACCTTCTCTCATATTCATCAATGGTCATACTCCCAAGCTTGAGTTCAAAAAACTCTTTCATTTTCCTGTCATAGTATCTCTTAGTCAAGTATTTCTTCTCAAAATACCTCTTGAATTCCCTCCAAGTAACACTTTTCTCTTTAATGTGTTGTACCTGCACAAGCTGATCCCACCACATAGATGTCTTTCCCTTGAGTTGATAGATGACAATTCTACCCTCTGCATGAGAAGAATAATTATGCAATTGAAAATACTTTCTCATGCCCAGCAGCCATGTCTCTACATCTTCATCCTTCTTGTGCTCACCATCAAAAGTAGGAGGTTTGATTTTGTTCATTTCTCCTCGTAGTTCATCCATCCCATAACTCTTATGCTTCTTGACATGGGATTGACTTGAGTTGTTGTATTCCCTCTTATTGGAATGCCTTGGGGAGTGATGGTGATGTCTTATAACACTTCTTGATTTTCTTTTCTCATCATGAAACTTGTGACTTCCCGATTTGCTCGATCCACTCTCCTTATCCAATTTCTTTTCTATTATGTTCAAGCTTTATAATAACTTCATGTTGAAGTCATTCTGCTGCTCCTTGGCTCTCATAAGCCTTTCATTGTCAGCCTTATGGCTTTGGACATCCTTCTGCAAATTTTTAATGGTCTCTGCCATATTCATGTTTTCATTCCTTTCTTCTCCATGTCCATTGGAGTTTGTTCCTTCAATGCTCAAATGGACATCCATCCCTCTGACTTCATCTTCCTGGTTGTAATTCCCTTGTGTCTCTTCCATTACTCTGGACTCTAAGGCGATCTTGATCTATTTTTTGTTAACTCCGCAAAATGTGCAGCGAACAAAACTTTGTCAGGCTAACTGTTTCAACAATTTCATGAAAATATGAACCATTCTGGTTCATCAATATATATCATAATCCTTTCTTCTGATTTCCTGAAAATTTGAATTCCTTGATCAATTTTATGGGTGGATAATTATATTCCATTTTCCAATACCTTTCCAACGCCTGCTCACATGCTCAATTCCGAGTCTTGAGCAGAGAGTTATGGCTCCATGGAGCTAGTTGGGTCTTATAATTTACCCTTCACTGCTTTTGTTTTTCTTCACCCTTCAAACAACTTCGCGTGCACAAATTTCAATCTGTGCACCCATATTTACCATGTGCTACCACATCACAAGTTAAATCATGCTTTGTGCACTTTAAAACCATTGTGTATCACTTCTTTGTCGCGCCAATAACTTGCGCGCACTTTTGTGTCGCGCACCAATATCTATTGCGTCCAGTTTTGGTTCTTACACTAATACCTGTTGTGCGCAGTTCTTTGTATCATGCACTGATATTCCACATGCATTTCTCTCTATGCATTGCACCATGCCAAAGTTCAATATGCCCCCATCGCGCACAATAATATACACGCACCATTGATTACACTGTTGCGAGACAACTTATACTCATATTGTGTGCGCACCAACCAAACTCCTCTGTGCTTTGCAATACTATGCACACCACATGCACCATTACTACGTGTGTGCACATCGTGCAATGCTAAATTTAGTGTGTGCATCCTCACACAATATTCTTCCACGCGGTGCCACAATTTACCATGCGCACATGCACGCCAACATTTTTCGTGCGGTGCCAAAATTTAACGCATGCATCAGCATGCCAATACCTTGTCGCGCAGTGCCGTATTTTACCAATCCCAATCTTTTCACTGTGCCACATGAATTTTTGATGCGCCCAACTGCGCACATTCACCTTTATGCGTAGCGATTCCTCGTGAATTATGTTGCAGAAATTGAGACTTTTCCCAATTCACCATAGACATTTGGCAACTATGAAATTCTTTCAATTTCACCCTGATAACACCAGCTCAACCTCTATAACAACAAATCATTGTGGGTTGACATTTCTGGAACAAATTTTTCCCAAACTCAATTCACGAATTGAGAATTTTAATTATAAAACTCGCTTCAACTGTCATGGATTCACTGTAACTTCAAATTCGACCAATTCCAGGTCCGAATTTGCTAGAACAAATATTAAATTAGTAATATCTCATCACTTGGTTGAATTTCTCCATTTTCTCATGAATTCAACCACAAAAATTGGGGCTTTTCCTCATTTCCACCTAGTTGTTGTTACTTTTTACCATGGACGTTCTACAAACCGAAATTTGGCCACTTCGAAATAAAGACTCTGTGACATTTTGCTTCAACTCAACTTTCTCAGCCCATCCAGGCTCAGTGTTGAAAACTGAAGCTTTGATACCAATTTGTAACAACCCCAGCCACCAACAGGCCGATCCATGCCACTACTCAGATGTTTTACTTAGCTCTGAAACCATTTTGTAACGTCCCCGACCATCCATGCCAGGCCACGCTACACCAGAAAACACCTACGTTCTCTTTGCGGAACATACTGTAACATACCCAACATCTAACTGAGATATGCTACATAAATTTTTCTAATTGCATGCAATTAAAACATATGCACACAAAACACCCGCGGAAGATGTACATGTAAAACGTAAACATACAAATACATTTCGTAAATGCATGGATTCAGACTGAAATAACAGTGAAAGCATACATGCAACATATACAGGAAATACCCATAAAAATAAACATGTAAATAACAATGCAACATGTAAACTTATCACACAATTGACACTTATCTTGGTAAGAATGTCACCAACTGTGTGGAGACCTTCCACGAACCTCCCAGACTTAGACCACACTGTTCATCACTCTCAACAGTGAGTCACCCTCGATCTAGGACTAAACTCCACTCAGGTAAAGGGTGTGTCAATGATATATGCTTGATATTCTTAGGGCTCTTTGTTGAAGAAGGGTTGATCTTGATGCCCAAGCGAGCTGTATCTGTAATCTTTTTGAAGAGATCTACCAGTAACAAAAAGGACAATTCATAGGATTCCTGCGTGTTGATGTTGATGATGTTTACTTTTCTTTGTCGAATGTTTATCTTACTTTGTTATCATTCTGTTTTCTGTCTCTGATCATTTAAAAGAAGTTTAAGAGCATAATTTATCTCGAATACTCTGTTTCTGGCTTTTAAATATCTGAATGTTATTCTTCTGATATTGTAATAAAGAATTTCTTAAATGCTTCTTTATTGTGATTGACTATCTCACATGTTTCTGTCTTTCCATCACTTTAATTCTAAAAGATCCAACATTTTCATTATCTTGCCCTATGAACAAACCTAATAAAATCTGTATATGATTTCAATCCTTAACACAGACCCCATAGCCCAATGGATGTGTAAAGCAATATTTCAGCCATCTTTATAAAACAAAACAACACACTCATATTATTTTAACTAGCCTAATATCTAAAACTCAAACATATCTAAATCATACAGAGAGATCCCTCTCTAAAATTGACAAAGCTAGATCCCAGTTTCAAAGTGGTTGGGTAAGTTACCTCTACTAAATTTCTTCTACCCCTAACAACCTCTGCGAATTTACAGAGTGATAACAAGATGAATATACAGTTCCTTACACCTACACTGAATGTGTGACCACCCAAGGATCCATGACCTTCAAAGTGAGTATCCTTGTTCCTATGGCCTTACCGCTATGTGCTCGAGGAATTATGCGAGACAGTCTAAATGCTCATTCTCTAAGTTTCAGCCCCACTATTACTGCCTATGGTGCTAGTAAAACAACATTTATAATGGTGCTAATAAAACCTGTATCTTTTTTTATTTTGTAACTAGGGGAATTGGTAACAACGACAGTATTGTACTCGCGTGACACAGGGTCGAATCCTGACGGCCACCTTATAACCCTTAGGGAGGAATCGCATCGTTCGCAAGCACGCCCTCTGGATAAATCGGGGTGAGAATCGACCTTGAGACCTCCTTTTACATATTTCCTTCCATTTACACGACACTTGTCAATTGGTCTACACCCTTGCGGGCAGTAAAACCTATATCTTGATGACATACATTTTTAAAATATTCTTTCTACATGGTGTTGGTAAAACCTGTGTTTTGATTAAATGTGTGTATGCTAAATACATGTTTCTAACATGCATGTGAATTAATTTACTTTTTCACGAATCATATTCATACTATGGTCAACGGTGCACTATCTCTTTGCTTCATTGTTCTACTAGTTGTCTTCGATAGTTAAAAGGACATGACATATTCAAAGCCTG
>ML787926.1:98996-147618 GCA_009831015.1 Picea engelmannii | reverse complement strand
TTCAGTTCTATTTTGCTTGTGCTTGTCTTATTTTTATACAAATATATGTAAAAAGAAAAGTGTGGATATGATGTAGCAATATCTGTCAGTGTATGCATACAAATGCATGGATTCCTTTTTACATCACACCCTATAAACCCTTGAGCATATACTCTCTGTCTCAAAATAGTATATGTCTCTTTATATGGTTGTGGAGGTCTCAAGTGTTAAATGTTGTATGCATTGTTTGTGTTGCCTCATATTTATATGTATTGCATGAAAATGTTGTTATTATTCATTGACTTAAAAACACTATAATAAAACGACGTGTGTACTGTGTGTTTTAACTCCATCTCTTATCATCAGATTTTGAAAATTGATATTAAAAGCCATGATCTACAAGTTGCTCAATAATTTGTGTATTGTGTATTTGTGCCTAGAGGCACATTCTACAGTCTATAATCCAATATTAAGTCTATGTGTAATTGTTTAACTAAATTCAATGTGGAACTGACACTTGTCACTCTTAAATAATAATAATAAAAAGTACTATGCAAAGTTTACACAAAGCTTGTAATGGTGAGTAGAAAATATTTGTTCTTCTTATTTCCTGTGAAGTTATGTGGGATTAATATTTGTTTAGGAAGGGCCAAGAGAGATCAAATCTCTCTAGGTACAAATCTTTCCTTTTGCACTCTAAAACAGGTTAAGGAGGAAGGGTTTGCACCTCTAGAGATTTGATCCCTCTCAATGCTTAGAAGTTAAGATGAGTCTATGTTGGTTTTATTCCATCTCTCGTCAGATTTTGAAAAAGACATGATCTGCAAGTTGCTCAACAATTTACAAATGTAGAGGTTGATTTATAACATGTGCATTGTGTGTTTTTACTCCATCTCCCATCAGATTTTGGGGATTGATATTAAAAACCATGATCTGCAAGTTGCTCAACAATTTACAATTGTAGAGGTTGATTTATAAAGTGTGCACTGTGTGCTTTTACTCCATCTCTCATTAGATTTTGAAAATTGATATCAAAAGCCGTGATCTGCAAGTTGCTCAACAATTTACAATTATAGAGGTTGATTTATAAAGTGTGCACTGTGTGTTTTTATTCCATCTCTCATCAGATTTTGAAAATTGATATTAATAACCATGATCTGCAATTTGCTCAACAATTTACAATTGTATAGGTTGATTTTTTATGGTTCAGTGAAATTTAATGGTAACAATATTTTATATATGCATATCATGTTTTAGAACCTATATATATGAAATGGTAAGGGGTCTCATACACCAATTTGGTGTGGCTTAGCCGACCTTAAAAATAAATTATTATTATTATTATTATAATATTTTCAAGAGCATATATTAAATTAAACTGAAAAAATGATAGTAGAATCTCATGTAATGAACCTCCATCTTCATTTTTATCTGTTTTGGTTACAGGAAGAGATGTGTTGCCTGGCCGTGGCTAAAATAACTACCAGCGTTTGTATTAAGTATGCCAAAAAGCCAAAAAAATATTAGTCCAATCCTTTGAATGTGGAAATATCTCACCAGTTCGACTCCCGGGAAACGGAGCTTAAAATGACAAAGATTCACAAACAAATTCCCTCCATTGAGTTTAATAATGCCATGGCCTAGTCACTGTGCGTCGTTATTGATTAAGATGTTGGAAAATCATTTCTCTCAATATTGTTGGGTAAACTATCCATAGTGAAGATTTTGGAACAATCTGTAGCGAACGACATCGAAAAATAAATTCAAAACATATTTTCTGTCGCCGGGAAACCGTTCTAACATAAAACTTCCGTTGCCGGGACTTGAACCCGGGTCTCTCGGGTGAGAGCCGAGTATCCTAACCAACTAGACTACAACGGAGCAGACAAATTAGAGTCTCTGACTATTTATCAAATATTAATTACGAATATCAAATATCAGTTTTAATTTAAATTTGAGAAACTAATAACATTGTAATTTGTCTGCAGCATCAATCAATAGTTTGTATATAATAAATATGAATGTGAAAGTAACTGCAACGAACAAGCAAGACCTCGAAATAACGGTGGGGGAAGAGATGTATTTGAATTTATGTTGTTTCAGAGACGCCTTTTTATTTATGATTACCTTGCTCTACCCTCACATATTATATTGCTATGAGAATGGCTGTTTCACCATTCTCGTGGGTTCTTGCTTTGTAGAGGGAGATTTGTGAAATTTTGTTTTAACTTTTACTATATTTATTAATTAAAAAAAAAAAAAATTTAAATAATTTTTTTTTTATTAATATATATTATATTATGATAGTGTACATTTATTGTGGTCATGAAGTGATTTAAAATGATACTTATTGCTTTAACAATTTTTAGATGATGGGTGGAGTGTTCATTTGTTGGACGTTTAAAAAATTCTCGCACAATTTATTTCCAAATAAAATTATTTTTGTCTAACTCTCAAAAATTCGCACAATTTATTTCCAAATAAAATTATTTTTGTCTAACTCTAGAAGATCCAGAGACATTTAGTGTAAATCAATTTCAAGTTAGGATCTTTTAAGTATTCATAAATTTATATATGGATTTATGTGAGATCTTTTAAATATTGATAAATTTATATATGGATTTATGTTGAATTATCATTGTTTTCTAATTAATTTTGAACTTAGTTGTCCAAATTGAAATTAAAACAATATATTTTTAATTTTTTTCTTTCTAAAAAAATCACTAATAAATATGTAATAACAACACATGCTCCAACCCAATTTATTAATCCAACTTTGTCCATTCTAATCATATTCAACATATTTTTAGAAGACCATGTTGAGATTCTTTAACTTTAAGTGAGTTCATTATTGAACATTTAGCTCCATCCATGCAATGCTTGGCATCCATTAACAAAGATAAGAAGGTAACGAGTCTCCTTACAAACACACATCATAAACATTGTTTTAAAATGGTTTTAGAGTTGGTGGGGAGGAGGGGGAGCACTCATAAGAAGAGGTTCCTTCCTCTATTATTTTAATTAGTCGTAGTCTAATTGTTCTACGTTTTAACCATTTTCTGGTGATATTTTTTGTTTAATTTTGTTTGAAATCTGTCGAAAAATTGTTGGATATGCTATTTCATAGGTTAATTCTATATAATCCGAGTGCCCCAAGGTATTTTCAACACACTAAATCCATTCCTGCATTCAAAAATGCAAGTTAAACAACATAAAATTGTGATTTTGTGCAGATTTATGTAGCGAGATCTCGACGAAAAGGACAAAACATAAAACAATTAGACTACACCTTTTTAGTTATATCATTATTTATTATGAGTATTTTCCCTAACGATATGTTGGGTTGTTGATAGATTTTCTTTCATTTTAGCAAACCAAGAGAGTTCATTGTGTAGGTACTATATCCTCAAATATGCCCTACATACTTACATGTGGAGCTTATGCATTGCCACCTAATTTATGATTATAGTTATGTATACACTTATATTTTTCACCTAAATATACACATTTCCATGAACACATAATAGTTTTTCTTAATATTTTTTTCAAATCAATGATTACATCCCAAATTTTTTAGAATATTAGATACATACGGATGATTAGTTACTAGAAATTACTCTTGGAAAAACGATGAATTTTCAATTGAAGTGGTGTAAATTTATGTAGGAAAAGAAAATGTTTCTAATAATTTGCTTCTATTGTTTTTTTCACTTCTTTCAACATGTAGGTGGAAAATCATGTTGTATATTAATGTGTAGAAAATTTTCCATGTATTTCAAAATATATTTTCCATTGTCATTTATTTTTGTTGTTAGTTCCCTCTAATTGATATGAAAGTTTTTTTTTCTCTAAATATTCTACTATGAGATTTTGTTTTGTTAATTATTATCAATGATGCGCATGTGACACTAATGGAATAATGTTGTTGACAAATTTTAAAGGTAGTAAAAATAAATCTATTGATTCTCACCTAAGATAGATGACCATTTTTTCTTACAAATATGGTTTGATCGCCAAATAGTTTGATAGGTTATGACTTATATGGTTTGAAAAAAAAAACATTGACAAAGACTAGGAGCTTCACTTGTAGTTCTCATCTTTATTCCTTGTTTCTTTTTAATCATTTTTATGTGCATCCAACCCCTCATTATTTTTGGTGGAAAACACTAACTAGGATTAGGTTATTAGGGATGAAGGATTTATGTAACCTATATAATCCTAGTGTCCCAATCCTCCCATGGGAGATATCCAAGGAACCAAAATTGTGGGCTCACTACCTATATGACCCTCCTCTCATATCTACCTAATTCTCTAGTTCTCTATTGAGGACTAATGCTAGATCCATAATAAAAACTATGTATAACTTGTTTGAGGGGGGGAACTCCTCTTGTGCCCAAGTATATTTGTGGGTACACCCCCACCACAGAGACACTTCACTAGGCTTCCCACCTTAACAAATTTTAATCCTTTTCATTTAGAGCACCATGCAACATGGAGGATTGCTACACCAACTAGCGTGTCTTGTCATACTAGGCAGACCTTGTCTAAGCCTGGTTCCTTGGAACTCAACTTGGTCATTATACATCTTGCATCGAGCCTTTTATAGGGTCCAACACTTTCCGACATGGGTCACCCTTGTCATTTTCGTATGTGTCATAATGGCTTGATGTAGTATTGGGACCCATCTACTAGGGCTAGGTTATTATACCCTTTCTACTCAGAGGTTTGATATGCTTACAATGCCCTAGTGCTCCTAAGGAGACAACCCCTAGGATTAGACCATTGTATGTTATTAAAACTAGAGGAGGGACTCCATCAATGCTTGATCCTTTAATGGGTTCCTCCCATTGGATCTGAGTCTTGTCGCTTGCTTGTAACTAGAGGAATAAAATCATCTAGTGCTTTAGTTCACTGATGGGACCCCCTAGTGGGACCTTGGTATTGTGGAACTTATTTACATCATCCCAAAGAGATGTAAGATGGTGAATCAAATGAGTATAGACTGACACAGGTAACGAAACTGCAAATTTGAGATGATTGAATCTTGAGGTGGATACTTACCTTGAACACTGAGGCACAAACAACATAAACATGACATTTTGGTCATCTACTGGCCATTTTTCTTCGATGTTGGTTCTACTGTATCTGTTTCAACCGCCAAAGAGCGAGGTTAGAAGATTGAAACTAATGACTAAAGTACTTTGTAGACTGTTCAAAGCAAAGGGTATGGAGTCGGAGAACCTGGCAGAAGCTGCAAACAACCATCAACAAATGTTATGACATGTTTCAAACCCAAGGCAGGCATACCTATGCTTGAGTGATAAAGGAATTTTAAGGTATGGCTGCCATCAAATACACTGCAGATCCATAATCATATTGACTTAAGGGTATAGCCACCAAAGATACAATGTGGATCTATACTTCCATGACATGAACTGATCGTAGCCATGAGAATTACATGGTGGATCTACAAGATGACAAAACATAGCCACAGACCAATACAAAGTGGATCTATGTGACAATATATATATCAATGTGCTCAAATGATCTCCTTTCGCAGCCTACGAAAAGTAAATATCAAAGTGAACACTCAACCCAGGGTCTTCTTACCAATCCCGATGTGGCACAAATCTAACCATGTGAATAGATGTTTTGATGTCGAACATGGTAGAAATCACTTGATTACCGGTCAATGAGGTAAACCCTTAACAAGTGTGAGGGAAATCACCATTGATGTCAATGACTCCCAAGGTACCCTAGTACAATCCAACGAATGTGAATAAATGAGTTGAAGTTGAACATTCATGGAATCATCTGATTAGAGGTCAATTATGTAAACCAACTTTCAGAAGCAAGGAGACCTGCCATTGAGGCATGCAGGTCCCAAGGTACTAACTGGTTTCTAAGTCTAAGTCCTAGATGATGTGTTGAATTCGACAGGACAAGACTTGTCGAAGGAGGGAATTGATGTATCCCCCATGAAGGACACGAAACTGACATAGATACATAAGATGGTGAATAAAATGAGTATAGACTGACACAGGTAACAAAACTGGAAATTTGAGATGGTTGACTCTTGAGGCAGATACTTCCCTTGAACACTAAGGCACAAACAACACAAACACGACATTTCGGTCATCTACGGGCCATTTTTCTTCGATGTCGGTTCTACTGTATCCGTTTGAACCCCCACAAGTGTATCTTTGTTGTCGAATCAGGTTGACTCCCCGGTTTCGTTGTCTCCAAAGATGGGATTCAGGTGGATCCCTTAAATATTAAGGCTATTTTGGCTTTACCTCCTCCCAACAATCTGACACAACTCCAAAGTTTGCAAGGTAAAGCAAAATTTCTTCATTGTTTTATATGTAACTACATTGAGATTACTAAAGTATGTATGCGATTGTTGCAGAAAGACAATCCTTTCATATGGGATGACACTACTCAATGATCTTTTGATGCTCTTAAGCATGCAATGACCCATACCCCTCTTTTGCATCCTCTGAATTATGCATGAGACTACATCCTTTACTTGACAACCTCTACTTCCACTATCGCTATGGTGTTAGTTCAAGAGGACCCTCACGATGAGGAACATGTGATATATTATCTGAGCAAGAGTCTATTTGATCCCAAGCTCCGATATTAATGTGTTGAAAAGTTGGCTCTGGCCGCTATCATTGCAGTCCTGAGATTTCTCCATTACATACTGTTACGCACTACCACGGTCATTGCAGACTTGAACCCCATGTATCACATTCTAACCTGTCAAGTCCTTGGGGGAAAATATTCCAAATGGATTGTTATTCTTCAGGAATTTGATCTTGAGCTTGCCAAATCGAAAGTTAAAAAGTCATTGGTTTTTGCAGAACTTATCTGTGATCTTCCCCATGCTGATGAAGATATTGAGCCTATAGATTCTCTCCTAGATGAATCTTTGTTCCTCATTAGCATGTCTGATCCTTAGTATGGATATATTCTGCTTTATCTTCAAACCCAACATTTTCATCCCAATATCTGCCGTGAAGAACGTCGTCGTATTCGTCACCATTCTAAACACTACCTTATCATCGATGACACTTTGTATTGCCATGGTATCGACACTATTTTACAACATTGTTTAACTCATGATGAGGCTGAACGTGTTTTTAATGACTGTCACCTTGGAGCATGTGGCAGTCACCTTTTTGGGATGGCTACAACTCATAAAATCTTATGTGCTAGTTACTTTTGGCCCTCCATATTCAAAGACTGTATTGAGGGTGTCAAAATATGCCCACCCTGCCAGGATTTTCATAAAAAGGCATGCACCCATCCCTCTCCGCTGCACCCTATCTTCACCATCAGCCCCTTTGCAAAATAGGGCATTGATTTTATGCAATGTAAGCCTGCCTCAGTTGGGGGGCACGGTTATATCATTATTTTCGTTGATTACTTCACAAAATGGTTTGAGGCTGTGCCTACTTTTCTTAATGATGGTCGTACTGCAACTCTCTTCATATTCAACCACATCATCACTCGCTTTGGTGTTCCACAAGCCATTGTCACTGATCATGGCTCACATTTTCAAAGCCAGATGATGAGTGAGTTACATGTCAAGTTGGGTTTTCTCCATGAGAACTCATCCCCCTACTATCCTCAAGCAAACCGACAAGTTGAAGCTATCAACAAAGTCCTTAAAAATATGATTCAACACATGGTGGGGGAAAACAAAACTTCTTGGCATCTACAACTTTTCTCCGCTCTCTGGGATTACCGCACCTAAGTGAAAACTACTATTGGATTTACTCCTTTCCAGTTGGTATATGGCGTCGAAGCAGTTTTACCAATCGAGTGTGAAATTACTTTGTTGAAACTCAAAGTAGAACTCCTGCCTCATACTTCTGCTGAAGAAGAACATTTCTTATATTTAACTAGGTTGGACGGAACACATCGCGATGTCTCTCTCATTAGGGAGACATATAAAAAAAGAATGAAGAATCAATATGACAAATATGTCCACCCTCGTACTTTCATAGAAGGAGACCTAGTCCTCGTTTATGACTAGGCTCACGACAAGTTAGGGACAGGTAAGTTAGAACCTCTGTGGCATGGACCATACATCGTAAAACATGTATTACATAGAGGTGCCTATGAGCTAGTTGACTACGAAAAAATCTCTCTTGGTGAACCCCGGAATGGGCTTTACCTTAAAAAGTACTATGCATAGAACATCTAGCATGTTTGAGTTGTACACTATTGTACTATAGTTTTTGGTGTGTCTTTTTCTCTTACGTGTACGAGTTTTGTCTTATCCGCTTATACTTTTTCTTGTGATTGCGTGTGCAGATGACATCTTCCTTTCCTATCTTTGTCGTCTTTGCAGATGGTGCTAGTCGACAGACCCATAACATTGCTTCCGCATCTTGGATCATTTACTACTCTGATGGTTAGTGAGTTCGAGAGGCATTTTCCTAGGATCGACAACCAATAATGTGGCAGAATATCATGTTGTCATTGGACTTTTAACTGAGGCCTCCTCCCTAGGTATATCTCGTATAATCATTAACGTAGACTCTCAACTCGTGGTTTGTCAGCTTAATCGGGTCTACGCTATTCACAACCCTATCCTATTGTGTATCCACCTACAAGTTCGTCGTCTTGAAATAATGTTTGAATTTATAGAATACAGACACATACCAAGAGAACTTAACACAACTTCAGATTCGCTAGCAAATTACATTTTGGATCAGTATCTCGCGCATAGATGACATTTTATAAAAAAATTAATCACATGTAAAATAAACACATCACACAAGATTATTTATAACATCATTGGCACCAAAAAACTCAGATATATATATATATATATATATATATATATATATATCTGTGTGTGTGTATCTCGCGCATAGATGAAATTTTATAAAGACAATGAATCACATGCATGCAAAATAAACACATCACCCAAGATTATTTATAACATCATTGGCACCGCAAAACTCGGATATATATATATATATAATCTGCATGATAGAAAAAAGTTTGTTTACATCAAAAAGGTACATAGAAGGGAAAAATATGGGCCTTCATGCCCATGATATCATCATGAAAAAGACTACAAAAAAACATCTAGAGGATCCTAATCCTCTTGCACCATGTTGTGCTCTGAGTAGCACACCATTGCACGGGCCACTTATCGAAGTAGGTGGTTCAGATTCTCGAGAACCCCCACTATATGTCTCTGCAAATGTAAGGGTACATATCGCCTCCTGAGAGGAGGGACACCCATCATAAGACCACGAAAGTTCCTCTTGACCTCCCGGAGACCCCCCATTTATACCTCGTGCTCTATGACTATCTGTGTGTCTCCGGAACACCCTAGTGTCGGCATCTCCGCAACGCCCTAATGCCGGCATCTCTGTCGAACGTCATGCACCTATGTCCGCATGGTGAAACAATGCATCTGTTAAAAAATCCCCTCTGTGTACATATAAAAATAATATAAAATTTTAAAAACAAAAAAATATATGACAAGTTTTTAGTTTCTTACCCGACGCATCCCAGTCTACACCCGCTAGAAGGGCCAAGTCCAGGATACCCCAGAAATCTACTCCGACGTATGGGAAGTCCTCAATGATAATCAATTGACATCTCAACCAAGAAAATAATTCGGTCGTGAATTTAAATTCCAAGTCGGTTCCCAAGCTTGGAGACAAACTTGTACACCTTTCCATTCTTGGTTCAGTCACTGGTCGCGCCATCAACACGATCTATGACTGCATTTGAGGTATCCGTTCTAGGAAGAACGAAACCAAAAGGGAACCATACCCAAATTGTTTTTGATTCCCAGTCCTGCATTTTGTAATTTGATCCTTCACATTGCGAAGGAAAGATGCACTCCAGTTGAACAACATTGGTTCCACGCATTGTAGAGCATACACCATTTGGTATTTTGAAGCCAAATGCGCATAGGTGCTACCTGGAAAATTGGTTATGACAAACAAGATGGATCATAGGGTCAAATCTCTGACTTCTTTAATCACGATTCGACCTCCAACCAATTGCGACCCTGGAACACAATGATCTGCCACGTATACCTCGGTAGGCAAATGAGTTGCCCACTGTCCAAAAAAAATGATAGGAGTCGCTCTCTTCGAGAGGCCGGTCAAAAAGTATACATCTTCTACCTCAATTTTGAGCATCTGTGGCCCAATCTGAAATTCCTATTCGTCGTCATCACATAACCCAATCATATACTCAAGTAACAAGACTTCCTCTTTCATCTTTTGCAATTTAAAGTACTTAAGGAGGCCACAATTTCTCAATACGGCCCTCGTTTGGGTGTTTTGCAACACATCTATTTCATCGAGCTCGTGATCACGCTCTTTCCACTGAATTGTGGTTTTTATCAATGCAAACTGCAAAAACATTCAATTAAGAACCATTAATAATCTCATTATAGATATTTTTGAGGTATTTTTAGCTTAAAAGTCAATTTATTTTTTCATTCTGTGTCGACGCTCCCTTAAATGCATACACAGAGTGCTAGCGCTCCTATGGAGTACATACCAAGGTGCCGAAAACACAGTCAACACTCCCCTCAGCCCTTTGAGGGAGCGTTGATATGGTTCGATGCCTAGGGCTTCCTAGGGAGCCCATAATGAAACTAAACACTACCTTAAATGGAATTTTAAACCATACAGAATGATTGGAAAGAGTTGAAGACCAACCTGATCTGTACAGAAGTGAAAAAAGTGGATCGTAGCTCCGGTGCCAACAACTTCAAAATCGCTCTCCAAAGTCGAATTTCCCATTGCTAGAAGAGTTTTGCACAAATGAAATGGTAAATGACATTTTTATCCCTATTTCATTGATATAAGGTTCATGTTTTCTAACCTATAGTCTATTTTGGGTTTTAAAATCTTTTTCGAAGATGTCACTAATACCTTGGAATGCAAATTTTTCATCACTTGCCGGTTTGGAAGATTTTTTTTTTCCGTTTCACCTTGTCACACCGACGAGCATAGTCTTAATTCATTCTCATGCTCGAAAAAACATGAGAACATAACCAAGTAGAATTTTATCACTTTTTCGGACTCGTAAGGATATATGAAAAAGGAACCCCTTGGAGTCTTCTTTAAGCTCTTTTCAGACTCTCTAAACATGAAAATATTGTCGAGTAATCTTGCTTCCTTTCACATTCGTTTAAAAGGTTTTGAAAGGGCGTCTCCCGAGTAGTAGTTTATCTCTTTTTCAGACTTCATAGACTAATATTACGAAAAAGGACAACCTTGGAGTGATCTTTAAGTTATTTTCAGACTCTCTAAACATGAAAAACCACCGAGTTTTCCTTCTTTAGACTCGTTAAAAATTACACAGTAAAGGGTCCATATGGGAAAAAACCCTTACTTCTTCTAGTTTGTTAAAAAAAGGAAGAGGGACTTACTGAAGGTGAGTTATATCAACCATGTGTTATCCTCCTTGACCTCGTAAAAACAAAAAGAGGTACTTGTCTATCTGGATGCGGTAAAAAATTGAAGGAAGCAAGCCAAGCCATTTTTTGGAAACGTCACAGGTTACTTTTGTAATCACCCTTGAACACGACACATAGTATTTACATACATTTTAACCCGCTGAAACTTTGCACTGAACCAATCCTCGGATTTTCTTTACTCCTTTGGGTCACCCAACGAAATTCACAGTATCCACTGCATCATGTTTTGGTCCATGTCATGTTTCTGTTGTTTGTGCCTCAGTGTTCAAGGGAAGTATCCACCTCAAGAGTCAACCATCTCAAATTTCCAGTTTCATTACCCATGTCAGTCTATACTCATTTGATTCACCATCTTACATCTCTATGTCAGTTTCCTTTCGTTGATGGGGGATACATCAATGCCCTCCTTCTACGAGTCTTGTCCTGTCAACTTCAACACATCATCCGTGACTTAGACTTAGAAACTAGTTAGTACCTTGGGACCTGCATGCCTCAATGCATGTCTCCTCGCTTTCGACAATTGTTTTACATCATTTACCTCTGATCGGATGATTTCACGAATGTTCAACTTCAACTCATCTATTCACATTCGTTGGATTGTACTAGGGTACCTTGGGATTCATTGAAATCAATGGTGATTTCCCTCATAGTTGTTAATGGTTTACCTCATTGACCGGTAATCAAGTGATTTCTACCATGTTCGACATCAAAACATCTATTCACATGGTTAGATTTGTGCCACATTGGGATTGGTAAGAAGACCTTGGGTTGAGTGTTCACTCTGATATTTACTTTTCCCAGACTACGAAAGGAGATCATTTGAGCACATTGATATATATATATTGTCACATAAATCCACTTTGTATTGGCCTGTGGCTATGTTTTGTCATCTCGTAGATCCACTGTGTAATTCTCGTGGATACTATCAATGCATGTCATGGAAGTATAGATCCACATAGCATCTTTGGTGGCTATACCCTTAACTCAATATGATTATGGATCCACAGTGTATTTGATGACATCCATACCTTAAAAGTCCTTTATCAATCAAGCCTAGGTATGCCTGCCTTGGGTTTGAAACATGTCATAACATTTGTTGATGGTTGTTTGCAGCTTATACCAAGTTCTCTGACTCCATACCCTTGCTTCGAACAATATACAAAGTACTTTATTCATGATTTTCAGTCTTCTTAAATCGCTCTTTGGGGGCAATCTGTTACACGTCAAAATTATTAACTTCAACAATGTGTAATTTTCAATGTCGCAACTGTTGCAAGTGTCGTAAGTGTCGTAAAAGTTATATGTTCACCTCACATGTGTCGCATCATGAAAAACATCATCAGAACACTTGGGACATCCTCTTAGGCTTGTTAGAAGAGGAAAATATATCATTTCACAAAGTTTGCAATCTTTTACCTTGAGGAATTACCGTCATTAATGTATTTTTGGAGATCAACAATCCCCTGACCACTTGCAGGGACCGCTAGCTCTCCTTTTCCTCTTATAAGGGAGCGCTCAACGCTTTGTGGCCCACGTTGAGGGAGCGTCGATCTGTTGAGAAAATCTTGGGGACAAATTCCCCTTATATCTAAGGACAATTGAGAAGGGGAGTTCCAATCCAAGTCCAAGTCCAAGTCCAAGGTGAAAGTTATTAAGAACACATTCAACCTCATCATGAGTTAAACAACATCATAAAATAGTGACAATACCATGGCATTACAAAGTGTCACCGATGATAAGGTAGCGTTTAGAATGGTGACGAATATGGCGACGTTCTTCACAATAGATATCGGGTTGAAAATGTTGGGTTTGAAGATAAAGCATAATATCTCCATACCAAGGATCGGATGTGCTAATGAGGAACAAAGATTCATTTGGGAGATAATCTCTGGGCTCAGTATCTTCATCAACATGGGGAAGATCGCATATAAGTTCCGCAAAAACCAAGGACTTTTTAGCTTTTGATTTGGCAAACTCGAGATCGAATTCCTAAAGAATAACAATCCATTTGGAATATTTTCCCCCAAGGCCTTGACGGGTCAGAATGTGATTCATGGGGTTCAAGTCCACAATGACCATGGTAGTGTGTAACAGTATGTAATAGCGAAATCTCTGGACTGCAATGACAGCGGCCAGAGCCAAATTTTCAACATGTGAATATCGGAGCTCGGGACCAGATAGACTCTTGCTCAGATAATAGATCACATGTCCAATCCAAGTCCAAGGCTAGATCTAAGGGGAGTTCCAAAACTAATGGAGCCATATCCTCAACTTATGCCAAGAATATCTAAGGTGGTTAAGCCTCTCAAAGCCTATATAAGGATGCATTCTCATGGTGAAAGGGGGGAGAATAATCAGTGAAAAGTATTGTCATTTTGATCGTGGATTGTTCGAGCAAGGGGTTGGACAAGGAGAACTTGGTGAGGCTCCTGCATATGCATCTACATTTTGTAAGAACCTTTTTTAGTTTTCATTAATACATGTGCTTGGCTTGTTTCCTTCAAGTTTGTGTACATTTGCATGGACTTGTCTCTTTGGATAAATCTAGATTTATACTAATCATGGTAGAATAGGAAGTATGTTTTTGTCTTTGTTGTTTATTGGATTGCATGACTCGTTGAAGGACTTGGAGATCAAGCTCAACTTGGACTGAGTGAGGACAAACTTCATCAAAAGGTACTCATACTTTCTTCCTCTTCTCTATTGACTAGTTTAACTATGTTTAAAGGAATGTCAATGTTCAAAGTTAGCACCTTTCTGTCTTGGTCATAGGGGTATAAGATCCAAGAGGTCATTCACTTATCATCAATCATATTTTCTTCCTTCTCTCGAAGAAATTCATGAAGTTATACACTCTATCTTCCCCCTCGATGTTGTTGATTCTCCTTAATCTCCTATACTTAACTAGGATAACATTTCTTAGGGAAATTTAGGCAACATCTCTTCTACTGTCGCTATTGATATTTTGATCAAGGAAGGTATCATGGAAAATATTCATCTCAGTGTTAATTGTTTGCCTAAGGAAGTGTCTTCTTACACTGCTTTATTTAAATAATTACACGATGTCTTCGGTTGGAGCTACGAGAAAATTCCCGGGATCGATCCCTTGATCGTCATGCATGAAATAAAAACTTACCCCAACATTAAACTTGTATGGAAAAAACTTTTTCCAGTCCATCCAAAGAAAACTGCGGCCATAAAGGTAGAAGTTGAGAAACATTTAAAATCTGGCTTCATCTATCCTGTCCCCTTCACGAAATGGGTTTCTAACATTGTTCTGGTTGCTAAGAAACAAGGGAACATTCATATTTGCGTTGATTATAGGGATCTTAACAAGGCTTGTACCAAAGACAATTATCCCACACCCTTCATTGACCAAATCATTGATAATTGCATTGGTAGCGTTATTTTCTATTTCATGGATGGATTTTCATGATACAACCAGATTGAAATTCTACTTGTTGATCGACATAAGACAACCTTCATCTGCCTGTGGGGAAATTTCACCTATTAGAAACTACCTTTTGGTCTCAAAATTATGGGTGCCACTTTCCAGCAGGCCATGTCATATTCTTTCCATGATATCAAACATATTGTAGAACCTTACCTCGATGATTTACTTTCCCATTCATCTAATCGAACATAACATTTTGGTCATATACGAGCCATTTTTCTTCGTTGTCGGTTCTACCATATCTGTTTGAACCCCCACAAGTGTATCTTTGCGGTCGAATCAGGTCGAATCCTCGGTTTCGTTGTCTCCAAATATGGGATTCAGGTGGATTCCTTAAAGATTAAGGCTATTTTTTCTTTACCTCCTCCCAACAATCTGACACAACTCCAAAGTTTGCAAGGGAAAACAAACTTTCTTCGTCATTTTATATGTAACTGCGCCGAGATTAATAAAGTATTTATGCAATTGTTGCAGAAAGACACTCCTTTCATATGGGATGACACTGTTCAATGATCTTTTCATGCTCTTAAGCATGCATTGACCCATACCCCTCTTTTACATCCTTAGAATTATGCACGAGACTACATCCTTTACTTGACAGCCTCTACTTCCACTATCGCTATGGTGTTAGTTCAAGAGGAACCTCACGATGAGGAACATGCGATCTATTATTTGAGAAAGAGTCTATCTGGTCCCGATCTCCGATATTCACATGTTGAAAATTTGTCTCTGGTTGCTGTCATTGCAGTCCAAATATTTCGCCATTACATATTGTTACGCACTACCACGGTCATTGCGGACTCGAACCCCATGAATCACATTCTGACCCATCAAGTCCTTGGGGGAAAATATTCCAAATGGATTGTTATTCTTTAGGAATTCGATCTTGAGTTTGCCAAATCAAAAGCTAAAAAGTCCTTGGTTTTTGCGGAACTTATATGCAACCTTCCCCATGCTGATGAAGATACTGAGCCCAGAGATTATCTCTCGGATGAATCTATGTTCCTCATTAGCACATTCGATCCTTGGTATGGAGATATTTTGATTTATCTTCAAACCCAACATTTTCAACCCGATATCTATCATGAAGAACGTCGCCATATTCGCCACCATTCTAAATGCTACCTTATCATCGGTGACACTTTGTAACGCCATGGTATCATCACTATTTTATGACGTTGTTTAACTCATGATGAGGTTGCAAGTTTTATTAATAAATTTCACCTTGGAGCATGTGGAGGTCACCTTTCTGGGATGGCTACAACTCAGAAAATATTACCTGTTGGTTACTTTTGGCCCTCCATAATCAAAGATTGTATTGAGGCTGTCAAAATATGCCCACCCTACCAAGTTTTTCATAAAAAGGCATGCACCCATCCTGCTCCGCTGCACCCTATCATCGCCATCGGCCCCTTTGCAAAGTGTGGTATTTATTTTATGCAATGTAAGCCTACCTCAGCCGGGGGGCACGGTTATATCATCATTTCCATTGAATACTTCACAAAATGGGTTGACGCTATGCCTACTTTTATTAATGATGGTCGTACTGCAACTCTCTTCATATTCAACCACATCATCACTCTCTTTGGTGTTCCACAAGCCATTGTCACTGATCATGGTTCACATTTTCAAAACTAGATGATGAGTGATTTACATGTCAAGTTGGGTTTTCTCGATGAGAACTCACCCCCCTACTGTCCTCTAGAAAACAGACAAGTTGAAGATATCAACAAAGTCCTTAAAAATATGATTCAACGCATGGTGGGGGAAAACAAAACTTCTTGGCATCTACAACTTTTCTCCACTCTCTGGGATTACCACACCTTAGTGAAAAATGCTAGTGGATTCACTCCATTCTAGTTGGTATATGGCGTCGAAGTAGTTTTACCAATCGAGTGTGAAATTCCTTCGTTGAAAATCAAAGTATAACTCCTGCCTCATAATATTGTTGAAGAAGAATATTTCTTATATTTGACTAGGTTGGACGAAACACGTCACGATGTCGCTCTCATTAGCGAGACATATCAAAAAAGAATGAAGAATCTATATGACAAATCTGTCCAACCTCATACTCTCACAGAAGGAGACCTAGTCCTCGTTTATGACTAGTCACACGACAAGTTAGGGACATGTAAGTTAGAACCTCTATGACATGGAACATACATCGTAAAACATGTATTACATAGAGGTGCCTATGAGGTACTTGACTACGACATAATCTCTCTTGGTGAACCCCAGAATGAGCTTTACCTTAAAAATTACTATGCGTAGAACATCTAGCATGTTTGATTTCTACACTATTGTACTATAGTTTTTGGTGTGTCTTTTTCTCTTACGTGTATGAGTTTTGTCTTAGCCACTTATACTTTGTCTTGTGATTATGTGCGCAGATGAAATCTTCCTTTCCTATCTTTGTCTAGTTTGCAGATGGCGCTAGTCGATAAACTCAGAACATTGCTTCTACATCTTGGGTCATTTACCACTCTGATGAGTTGGTGAGTTCGAGAGGCATTTTCCTGGGATTGACAACCAATAACGTGGAATAATATCACGCTATCAGTCAAATTTTAACTGAGGCCTCCTCCCTAGGTATATCTCGTATAATCATTAACCTAGACTCTCAACTCATGGTTTGTGAGCTTAATCGGGTATACGCCATTCACAACCCTATCCTATTGCGTCTCCACCTACAAGTTCATTGTCTTGAAAGAATGTTTGAATTTATAGAATACATACACATACCAAGAAAACTTAACACAATTTTGGATTCGCTAGCAAATTACATTTTGGATCAGTATCTTGTGCATAGATGAAATTTTATAAAGACAATGAATCACATGTAAAATAAACACATCACACAAGATTATTTATAACATCATTAGCACCACAAAATTTGGATATATATATATAAACTGCGTGATAGTAAAAATTTTGTTTACATCAAAAAGGTACATAGAAGGGCGAAATCTGGGCCCTCATGCCCATGATATCATCATGAAAAAGACTACAAAAAAACATCTAGAGGATCCTAATCCTTCTGCACCACATTGTGCTCTGAGTAGCACACCACTGAACGGGCCACTGGTCGAAGTAGATGGTGAAGACTCTCGGGAACCCCCACTGTATGTCTCTGCAAATGTAATTGTATATCTCGCCTCGTGAGAGGAGGGGCACCGATCGTAATACCACAGAGGTTCCTCTTGACCTCCCAGAGACCCCCCACCACTACCTTGTGCTCTATGACTATTTGTGCATCTTTGCGATACCCTAGTGCCGCCATCTCCGTCAGACGTGATGCACCTCTATCTGCATGGTGAAACAATGCATCTGTTAAAAACCCCCTCTGCGTACATATAAAAATAATATAAAATTTTAAAAACAAGTCCACATATGACAAGTTTTTGGTTTCTTACCCGACGCATCCCAGTCTACACTTGCTGGAAGGGCCAAGTACAGGCTACCCCAGAAATCTACTATGACGTATGGTAGGTCTTCAATGACGATCAAATGACGTCTCAACTAAGCAAATAAGTTGGCCATGAATTTAAATTCCGAGTCAATTCCCAACCTTAGAGACAAACTCGTCCTCCTCTCCATTCTTGGTTTAGGCATTGGTTGCACCATCAACGCAATCTGTGGCTGCATCTGAGGTATCCATTCTAGGAAGAACGAAACCAAAAAGGAAACATACCCAAATTGTTTTTGATTCCCAATCCTACATTTTGTAATTTGATCCTTCACATTGCGAAGGAAAGGTGCACTCCAGTTGAAAAACGTTGGTTCCATGCATTGTAGAGAATACACCATTTGGGATTTCGAAGCCAAATGCGCACTGGTGCTACATGGAAAATTGGTTATGGAAAATAAGATGGATTGTAGGGTCAAATCTATGACTTCTTTAATCATGATTCGACCTCCAACCAATCGCGATCCCGGAACACAATGATCTGCCACGTATACCTCGGCAGGCACAAGAGTTGCCAGTTGTCCAGACAAAATGATAGGAGCCCCTCTCTTCGCGAGGCCGGTCAAAAAATATACGTCCTCTAGCTAGATTTTGAGAATTTGTGGCTCAATCTGAAATTCTTGTTCGACGTCATCCCATAACCCAATCATATAATCAAGTAATAGGACTTCATTTTTCATCTTTTGCAATTTAAAGTACTTGAGGAGGCCATAATTTCTCAATGCGGCCCTCGTTTGGGGGTTTTGCAGCACAACTATTTCATTGAGCTTGTGCTCGCGCTCTTTCCACTGAATCATGGTTTTTATCAATGCAAACTACAAAACCATTCAATTAAGAACCATTAATAATCTCATTATAGAATTTTTTGAGGTATTTTTATCTTAAAAGTCAATTTATTTTTTCATTCTGTGTCGACGCTCCCTTAAATGCATACATAGGGAACTAGCACTCCCCTGGAGTACATACCAGGGCACTGAAAACACGATCAACGCTCCCCTCAGCCCTTTGAGGGAGAACCGATATGGTTCAGCGCCTAGAGCTTCCTAGGGAGCCTAGAATGAAACTAAAAAACTACCTTAAATGAAATTTTAAACGTACAAAATGATAGGAGAGAGTTGAATACCAACCTGATCTTGACATAAGTGAAAATGATGTGTCATAGCTCCTGTGGCAACAACTTCAAAATCGCTCTCTGAAGTCGAATTTCCCAATGCTAGAAGAGTTTTTCACAAATGAAATGGTAAATGACATTTTTATCCCTATTTCATTGATATAAGGTTCATTGTTTCTAACCTATAGTCTATTTTGGGTTTTAAAATATTTTTCGGAGATGCCACTAATGCCCTGGAATGCAGATTTGTCATCACTTGTAGGTTTGGAAGCAGTTTTTTTTTTTTCCGTTTCACCTTGCGACACTAACAAACATATGCTTAGTTCATTCTCATGCTCGAAAAAACATGAGAACGTAACCGCGTAGACTTTTATCACTTTTCAAACTCGTAAGGATATATGAAAAAGGAACCCCTTGGAGTCTTCTTTAAGATCTTTTCAGACTCTCTAAACATGAAAAGATTGTCGAGTGATCTTGCTTCCTTTCACATTCTTTTAAAAGGTTTTGAAAGGGCGTCTCCCGAGTAGTCGTTTATGTCTTTTTCGGACTTCAAAGAATAATATTACGAAAAAGGACAACCTTGGAGTTATCTTTAATTTATTTTCAGACTATCTAAACATGAAAAACCACTGAGTTTTCCTTCTCTGGACTCGTTAAAAATTACACAGTAAAGGGCCCATATGGGAATGAACCCTTACTTCTTCCAGTTCGTTAAACAAAGGAAGAGGGACTTATCGAAGGTGAGTTATATCAAGCATGTGTTATCCTCCTCGAGCTCGTAAAAACAAAAAGAGGTACTCGTCTATCTGGATGGGGAAAAAAATTGAAGGAACCACGCCAAACCATTTTTTCAAAATGTCAGAGGTCACTTTGCAGTCACCCTTGAACACGACACATAGTTATTACATACATTTTAACCCTCTGAACCTCTGCACTGAACCAATCCTCTGAGTTTCTTTACTCCTTTGGGTCACCCGACGAAAGTCACCGTATCCACTGCATCATGTTTTGGTCCATGTCGTGTTTCTATTGTTTGTGCCTTAGTGTTCAAGGGAAGTATCTGCCTCAAGAGTCAACCATCTCAAATTTCCAATTTTGTTACCTATGTTAGTCTATACTCATTTGATTCACCATATTACATCTCTATGTCAGTTTCGTGTCATTGATGGGGGATACATCAATGACCTCCTTTGACGAGTCTTGTCCCGTCGACTTCCACACATCATCCATGACTTAGAATTAGAAACCAATTAGTAACTTGGTACCTACATGCCTCAATTGCAGGTCTCCTTGCTTTCGATAATTGGTTTACATCATTGGCCTCTGATCAGATGATTCCATGAATGTTTGACTTCAACTCATCTATTCACATTCGTTGGATTTTACTAGGGTACCTTGAGAGTCATTGACATCAATGGTGATTTCCCTCACACTTGTTAATGGTTTACCTCATTGACCAGTAATCAAGTGGTTTCTACCATGTTCGACATCAAAACATATATTCACATGGTTAGATTTGTGTCACATTGGGATCGGTAAGAATACCCTGGGTTGAGTGTTCACTCTGATATTTACTTTTCCTAGGCTGCGAAAGGAGATCAATTGAGCACATTGATATATATACTATCACATAGATCCACTTTGTATTGGTCTATGGCTATGTTTTGTCATCTTGTAGATCCACCGTGTAATTCTCATGGCTATGATCAGTTCATGTCATGGAAGTATAGATCCACATTGTATCTTTGGTGGCTATACCCTTAAGTCAATATGATTATGGATCCACTGTGTATTTGATGGCAACCATACCTTAAAATTCCTTTATCACTCAAGCATAGGTATGATTGCCTTGGGTTTGAAACATGTCATAATGTTTGTTTATGGTTTTTTGCAGCTTCTACAAGGTTCTCCAACTCCATACCCTTGCTTCAAACAGTCTACAAAGTACTTCAGTCATCAGTTTCAGTCTTCTAACCTCGCTCTTTTCGGGGATATCTGTTACATGACAAAATTACTCACTTCGACAATGTCTCATTTTTATTTTCGCAAGTGTCGTAAAATTTATATGTTTGCCTCACATGTGTTGCATCGTGGAAAACATCATCAGAACACTTGGGACATCCTCTTAGGCTTGTTAGAAGAGGAAAATATATCATTTGGTGAAGTTTACAAGCTTTTACCTTGAGGAATTACCATCATTAATGTATTTTTGGAGATCAACACTCCCCTAACCACTTGTAGGGACCGATAGCGCTCCTTGTCTTATTAACAGGGAGCGTTGCAATGATTTGTGGCCCACATTGAGGGAGCACCGACCTGTTGATCAAATATTGGGGACAAATCCCCCTTATCTCTAAGGACAACTGAGAAATATCCGAGTCAGTTTGGCTCGAATCCAATTCCAAGGCTGGATCTAAGGGGAGTTCCACAACTAATGGAGCCATATCCTCAACTTATCCCAAGAATATCCAAGGTGGTTAAGCCTCTCAAAGCCTATATAGGGAGGCATTCTCATGGTGAAAGGGGGGAGAATAATCAATGAAAAGTATTGTCATTTTGATTGTGGATCGTTCGAGCAAGGGGTTGGACAAGGAGAACTTGGTGAGGCTGTTGCATATGCATCTACATTTTGTAAGAACCTTGTTTGGTTTTCAATAATACATGTCCTTGGCCTATTTCCTTCAAGTTTGTGTACATTTTCATGGACTTGTCTCTTTTGATAAATCTAGATTTATGCTAATCATGGTAGAATAGGAAGTATGCTTTTGTCTTTGTTGTTTATTGGATTGCAGGACTCGTTGAAGGACTTGGAGATCAAGCTCAACTTGGACTGAGTGAAGACAAACTTCATCAAAAGGTACTCATACTTTCTTCCTCTTCTCTATTGACTAGTTTAACTATGTGTTATCAAATAAAGTTGTCAAGGGTCACAGGCTGTAGACATGAGCGCAAAGAATAACACTCAGAGCGACTCATTCCAGGCCCAAAATCAATGGTCGAAGCTCGAAATAGATATGGACCGTTCAGTTAGCAAGAGCCACACATCATAAAATCTATCACTCTGGGAGTTTTACTTCGGGAGTTTTAAAATGAGAAACATTGCAAAGTCCTGAAGGGTCGAAGACCGAAGCACCCGAAGTCCCGAAGCACCTTGAATATAAGCCTCATATTGTTGCAAGGTCACATAGGAGGTGGGCCCAAGAAGAAAGGTAAGCACCCAACACATGATTGGTGACTTGGGTTTTCAAGGAAGAAATCATGGTCGTCGGATGCATAGCATATCCGGTCGTCGATCTGAGAGGAGTGATTTTTTCATTCGGGCATTGGGGAATCTATAGTCAAGTAATGTGAAATCTCCCAAATAGTGAAATCTCGAAGCGTCATATGGGATAAGCGCCAGGTTAGAAACCGAGGTCACAAGCACGAAGGAGTGATGAAGAAGGAGCTGACACCTGAGGCTCAAGATTTTAGAAGCACAAAAGAGTATTTGCATAACCCTGAGGCATCAAAATTTACTCACAGAAGTCATTGGCACCATCTATGAACAATTATGGGTGTCAAGCCTCGTCCTGATCCTAATGAAGGCAGTTACTGAGAATGAGATTGGTGGTTGAGACCTCATCTCAACACATAAATGGAAATCCAACAAAGGATTGACATATTTGAGCTCGCATCTGATAGAGAGCTACATGCGCAGTCTGATAGAGAAGGTCTAGACAGAGGAGCTCGCATCTGACATAATGAGGTCTGCAGAAACTGACAGAGTGAGCACCGACTCAAGGCTTTGAAGGTAGTGATCTGATCACATTCCTGGTAGTTGCAGTAGTTTTGAGTATATATACTTAGTTTTGATATTTTGTAGTGGTTGAAGGGTTGAGCTAGGCTCCCTGATATTGTAATATTTTGATTGAGAACAATTGGTTCTTTGGTTATGTATTTGTTTTTGAGACATCTTGGTTAATCTAAGTCAACCTTATTACTCCATCTTATTTTTCTCTCATACTGAGAGAGTTCATGTTTGATTGATTCACATGGATTGTTGTAATTGTATTATGATAAATGTTTGATTATAGAACTGTTATGAATTCTTTCAACTTCCTTGAAATTTGAATCCAAGAGGACCTTGTGTTTAAGTTTTTCCTCCTTAGGCTGCTAGAAAATCTGATGTTCATAGTAGACCTCTACACTTTCTCACTGAATTCTTCCTCCTATTCACCTTTACTCCAACTTACTGACTGAAGTTGATACAAGACCTCAATTGCTTGTGCATGCCAACCCATATTTTCCGAGTTGGAATGTTATTATCTCAAGTCTGATCCATTTGACCTCCTTAAAATTCATTTACATTTACTGTATAAACTGATGGGTACTGGGCTTATCCTCGTTACAGTCTGAGGGTGATTCCTAGTGCTAACACTATGTTTAAAGGAATGCCRATGTTCAAAGTTAGCACCTTTCTATCTTGGTCATAGGGSTCTAATATCCAAGAGGTCATTCACCTATCATCGATCATTTTTTCTTCCTCCTCTCGAAGAAATTCAGGAAGGTATACACTCTATCTCCCCCCGCCCCCCCCGATGTTGTTTATTCTCCTCAATATTCTATACTTACCTAGGGTAATATTTCTGAGGGAAATTTAGGCAACATCTCTTCTATAGTCACTATTGATATTTCTATCAAGGAAGGTATCGTGGAAAATATTCATCTCGGTGCTAATTGTTCGCCCGAGGAAGTGGCTTCTTACACCGCTTTATTTAAATAATTTTGCGATGTCTTCACTTGGAGATATGAGGAAATGCCCAGGATCGATCCCTCGATCATTGTGCATGAAATAAAAACTTACCCCGACTTTAAAATTGTATGGAGAAAACTTTGCCTGGTCCATCCAAAGAAAACTGCGGCCATAAAGGCATAAGTTGGAAACTGTTAAAATATGGCTTCATCTATCTTGTCCCCTTGATAGAATCGGTTTCTAACATTGTTCTAGTTGCTAATAAAAAAGGGACCATTCATGTCTAAATTGATTATAGGGATTTTTGTTAAGGTTTAAGATATTATTGAGATTCATTTCATTTCATTAGATAACAATAGCATAAATATGATAATTGAGAATTACACAATCACAAGAGACACATCATTTATCCTGGGAAACCCTCATGGGGGAGAAAAACCAAAAAAAACTTCCTTAATATAGATATCCAATACAATGCCAAGAGATAACTCAAACAAATATAGAAAGTCCTCTCCCAAGCATGTGCCTCTCTCTCTCTTATTTCTTCTCCAACTCCAACTTTGAACTTGCTTCTTGATGAACAAGTGAGTGTGTGTCCAAATGAGGTGCTAGCCTCTTTATTTATACAATTTTGGCACGTGTGGATAGAGGTGTCTTTTCAACGGTAGGGATGACTTCTTCATCTGGGTGGTTATAACCACCTTTAATATATTCTAGGGCTGATTTCTTATTCTTCCTATTACAATTAGGTTTTGACCAATCCATAAAAGGGCATTTGGTCATTTACAATAGTTGACATGATCAATCTGCAAAAAGGGATTGATCTAATGAAGAATACATCAATAATAATTAGAATACTATTTGCATTTACATTATTTCAACACTCCCCCTTAACAAGAAGAGTATTCTATAATAGCATTGGGCGAGAGAGAGGACAACATCATCATCAACATCTTGGAACACTGACTGGAGTATCTATAAATCATCAGAAGTTTTTCTCATCATCCACATCGTCATTCAAAATGGAGAGATGGAATGACATCATCACCTGTATTAACATGGATTAGTGTAAAACTAATACATCATCATCACAACAAAAGGATGGTCACATCATCACAGCATGAGGTTGACACATCATCACAACAATTAAGATGACACATCATCACAACAATTAAGCTGGCACATCATCACAACAATTAAGTTGGCACATCATCACAGGAATTAAGTTGGCAGATCATCACAACAATTAAGCTGGCACATCATCACATCAATTAAGATGGAAACACCACACAACAATTAAGATAGAAACACCACACAACAATTAAGTTGGAAACACCACACAACAATTAAGCTGGAAACACCACACAACAATTAATCTGGAAGCACAACACTCGGTTGGCATCTCAACACATCAATTAAGCTGGAAGCACAACACTCGGATGGCATCTCAACACAACACTACTCCCCCTATCGATGGAGGTCCTTTCAGACTATACTGAGCTTATCTCAAAAGTGCTCAAACTTTACACGAGATAGAGGCTTCGTCAACACATCGACAACATGTTCATCCGTGCTAACATATTGGAGCTTTATGGCTCCTCTCTGCACCATGTCACAGATGTAATGGTATCATATCTCTATGTGTTTTGACTTGTCATGAAATACAAGATTATTTTTCATCGTTATGCAACTCTGGTTATCACATAGGATCGTGGTTGCTTCCATATCTAGGTCGAATAGACCAGTCAACAATTTATGAAGCCATATGGCTTCACAACTGGAAAAACACGCAACAATGTATTATGCTTCCACTATACTGAGAGCAATGCTTGATTGCTTCCTACTCTTCCATGAGATCATGGCTGATCCCAAACTAAAACAACATCCTAAAGTTCTCTTCCTATTAGAGACACTTCCAGCCCAATCTGAATCAGTGTACCCACTCAATGTGAAATCATGATCTCCATCATAGCTGAGACCACAATCTAATGTACCCTTAAGTTACCTCATCACATGTTTTGAAACAAATAGGTGAACATGTCTGGGTTCTACCAGAAACTGACTCAAAGTGTTCATGACAAAACAAATATCTGGTCTAGTGTTTGTCAGATACATCAGTGATCCAATGATCTCTCTATACAGCATGGCATCAATCAATTCTGATGAAGTGTCGACCAAAAGCTTCAAATTCATTTCCATGGGTGTATTCATGGACTTGCACTCCAACATATTAAATCTCTTCAGGATTTCAACTGCATACTTCCCTTGGTTAAGGAATATTCTCTTTGGGCTCTGCCATACCTCAAGACCTAGGAAATAATGCATTAGGCCAAGGTCTTTCATCTCAAATTATGAGGCGAGCTTCTTCTTACATTCGATGATGAGATTTTCTTCTCCAGTTAAGAATAAGTCATCCACATACAAAATCAATATCACCGGCTCATCATTAATAACCTTGAAGTAGAGGTTAGAATTAGCTTAACTCTTGGTAAAGCCTAAGCTTGTCAGAAAACTGTCTATCCTTCCATACCAAGCTCTAGGAGCTTGCTTCGACCCGTACAAATCCTTCTTCAACTTGCAGGCATGAGTCTTCTTGTCGTCAACTTCAAATCCTTGAGGTTGTTCTCTATACACTTCTTCTTAGATGACACCATTTAGGAAGGTTGTCTTTACATCCATCTAGTGTAACTTCCACTTCATTTTAGCTGCAAGGGCTATGATGGTTTTGATCGAAGTGTATATGGCCACAAGAGCGAATGTATCTTCATAGTCAATTCCTTCCTTTTGAGAAAATCCACGAGTGAAAAACCTTGCTTTGTACTTCTCAATACTTCCATCAACAACATGTTCTATTTTGAAGAGCCATTTGGAAGATACCACATCCTTTCTCTTCGGTCTGAGAGCTATTTCCCATATGCCATTTTTTATTATGGATTGGTATTCTTCTGTCATGGAATCTACCCATTCTTTATTCTGAATGGATTCTTTAAAGTAGGTAGGTTCCTTCTCTAGGAGATCACACATCAAAGCCACATAACAGGAGAATGGTTTAGGTCTCTTCACTTGTCTCGTGGTTCCTTCGGGAACAACATACTTCTCTTCATCTTGAATAAGATCCCTATCCCAAGAAGGCTTTCTCTTATGGGAGATCGTTATCTGAGGAGGTTCTTGAAATTCTACTATGTCATGATCTTCTATAATTTTCTCATCAGGGGAAGCTATGACTTCCCTCACTAGTTCTGCAACTCTAGAAACCTTCCTCACTGATTCTGCAACTCAGGGAGATACAAGTTCCTCTTCATATAATTCTTCAAGATGACATCTTCTTGATTTCTTGAGTGTTGCATCTTCATCAAAGGTCACATCCCTGCTGATCTCAATATGATGGTAACCTGGTATAAAAATCCTGAAGGCCTTGGAGGCTTCACAGTATCCCACAAATATTCCCTTCTTTCCTAAGGGGTCCAACTTGTTTCTCTTCTCTTTCGAAATATGTACGAATATTGGGCAGCCAAATATTTTCAGATGGCTTGCCTCTAGATTCTTTTCGGAGAACATCTCTTCCAAGGTTTTGAACCCAAGTACACTATGGGACAATCGGTTTTGTACATATACTGTTGTTTTTTATGCTTCTTCCCATAAGCACATTGGAAGATCTTGATCATGGATCATGGTCTTCACTGCTTCCAATATCATTTTGTTCTTTCTTTCTGCTACAACATTATGTTGAGGATTGTAGGGAGTGGTGAGCTCCCTCTTGATCTCGACATCTTTGGAGAAGTTAACAAACTCTTTTTAGGTGTATTCTCCTCCATTATCTGACCTAAGTGTCTTGATCTTTCTTTCAGAAAGATTCTCTATCAAGGCTTTGAATTCCTTGAATTTACTGAACACTTCATCTTTTGATTTCAAAAGGTAAACCCAGGTTTTACGAGAATAATCATCAATAAAAGATACATATTATACAAACCCATTGATGGAGGATGATGACATTGGGCTACACACATATGAATGAATGAGTTCTATGACTCCTTCTAACTCTTTGTCTCTCTTCGAAAAAGGGTTCTTGATGTTCTTCCCTTATGCACATCCATTGCACACGCCTTCATGGTCAACCTTGAGTTCAGGTAGACCTGTGTCTCCTTTGTTTACATATGGTAATGCCTTGTAGTTGATGTGGGCTAATATTTTATGCCAAAGTTCACATGGATTCTCAATGGCGTGGGTCATGGTTTCTTTTGAGTGACCCTTTAGCTTATACAAGCCACCTTCTTCTTTTCCAATGATGATTGTTTTTTTCATGGTTTCTCCTTTAGCCCACATAATAACTTCTCCATCTATAAAGGAAAATATAAAGCCTTTCTTTTCTAGGGCTGATATGGAGAGTAAGTTCTTTGTCAAACCTGGTACATAGAGTACATCCTTCATCTTCATTGAATTCCCTGAATTGAGCTTGTAGTTTGATTCTTCCACTCCCTTGATAGGGTATTGATAATCATCTCCAAGTGTAACCTTTTGAGAGAACTTCTTTTCTGAAATGCAAGAGAGAATATCTCTTTGACATGTCATGTTCTTGGAAGCACCACTATCAATGAGCCAAGTGTCCTCTCCAGGTGTTACCAATCCTGAGAGGGACGAGATTAAGACATAATCTTTGATTTGTTCTCTTAACATCTTTGCGGGTGGCTCTTCATCTTCAACTGCATGGGCATGGTGCCTCTTATTTTTCCTCTTGTATTCTTCTCATATAGTTGGACAATGTCTTGCAATATGTCCCATCTTGTCACAACGATAACATTGGTAAGATGAGAATTCTCTTTCTTTTCTTTGTCCTTTCTTCTGGAATCTCTTAGGTTGAGATTCTTTATGTATGAGTTTTATTTGGGGTAAGACTCTTTATGAGTTTCTTTCTAGAAGTAAGGATTCTTTATTATTCCTTTGGTGTGAGTAGCTAGGGCTTGATATTCATCTCTTGATAGTAAAGCTTCCCGGTTAGCTACTCTTGATTCTTCTTGAATGCATTCTTCCCAAAGACTGTCAAATTTTAGTTTCTTTGTTATAGCACAAATAGTTTGGATGAATGCATCCCAAGGTCTTGTGAGACCATTAAGGTTAGTCATTATGAGTTCATCTTCGTCTATGGTATCTCCAATTGCTTCTATCCGTTCTTTGAATTCTGATATTCTGGAGAAATATTCCTTTTTGCGTCCTTGTATTCTTGAGTTGAGTCCTTAGATTAATCTTCGGGTTTATATTCTTTCCTTCATATAATATGGTTAGGGCATAAAAAAATTATTTTGGAGTCTTCTTTGACGACACTTGACGAATCAAGTGATCTTTGATAGAATCTACAATGATTCTTTTAGCCCTGATTGTGTCCTTTTGGTGCTTTTATCTACAACATCGGTGGGTTCTAGTACTTCTTCTTTGAAGAATATTTCTAGATCATTCTCTTAAAGAATGAGACCAATCCTATACTTCTAGGCACAAAAGTTTTTCACACCTTCCAGCTTATCAAAAAGCTTAGTGCTTGCAGACATCTTTTACCTGGAGCTAGGAAAATGACCAAAAATGAAAATGCTCAAAATAGAATTATGAACTTACCAGGAGGTGTGCTTAGCTGAGGTGAGTAACCTGGTGTGTTTGGATTTTAGAAAATCCAACTTTTAACCCTTCAAACTTGATCTGTGGATTTCTGGATTGGTGCTTTTGATTTTCTGGTACTTCTGGTACGTTGTGAAAACTAGGGTTTCACTTTCCGGGAGATCTAGCCACTGAAACGTTGCGCTGAGGATGCCAAAGTGATCCTTGAGGAAGGGAACACTTTTCTAGATGGTTTTAGGGTTGAAATACTTCATGAACAAAAATCCCTAATTTGCATGTATGACAACAATGATGTTTTTTACTTTCTCTTGTGAAAGATGCTCTCTTCAACTTAGCTCTAATATCATGTTAAGGTTTAAGCTATTATTGAGATTCATTTCAATTCATTAGATAACAATAACATAAATAGGATCACTGAGAAATACACAATCACAAGAGACACATCATTTATTCTGGGAAACCCTCATGCGAGAGAAAACCCAGCAAAAACTTACTTAATATAGATAGTCGATACAATGCCAAGAGATAACTCAAACAAATACAGAAAGTCCTCTCCCAAGAATGCACCTCTCTCTCTCTCTCTCTCTTMTTTCTTCTCCAACTACARCTCTGAACTTGMTTCTTGATGAACAAGTGAGTGTCTTTCCAAATGAGGCGTTAGCCTCTTTATTTATACAATTCTGGCACATGTGGACGGAGGTGTGTTTTCACTGGCATGGACGACTTCTTCTTCTGGGTGGTTATAACCACSTTTAATATATTCTGGGGCCGATTTCTTATTATTCCTATTACAATTAGGTTTTGACCACTCTTCAAAAGGGGATTTGGTCATTTACAATAGCCGGCATGATCAATCTGCAAAAGGGGATTGATCTAATGAATAATACATCAATAATAATTATAATACTCTTTGCAGTTACATTATTTCAACAATTTTAACAAGGGTTGTCCCAAAGACAATTACCCCACACCCTTCATTGACCAAATCATTGATAATTGTGTTGGTAACATTATTTTATATTTCATGGATGGAATTTCAAGATAAAACTAGATTGACATTCTACCCGCTGATCAACATAAGACAACATTCATCTGCCCGTGGGAAACTTTCGCCTATCGAAAACTACCTTTTGGTCTAAAACATGTTGGTTCCACTTTCTAGCGGGCCATGTCATATGATTTCCATGATATCAAACATATTTCAAAACCTTACCTCGATGATTTACCTACCCATTCATCTAGTCGAACAAACCATTTTGGTCATCTACAAGCCATTTTTCTTCGATGTCGGTTCTATCGTATCCGTTTGAACTCCCACTAGTGTATCTTTGTTGTTGAATCAGGTCAACTCCTTGGTTTCGTTGTCTCCAATGATGGGATTCAGGTGGATACCTTAAAGATTAAGGCTATTTTTGATTTACCTCCCAACAATATGACACAACTCCAAAGTTTGCAAGGGAAATCAAACTTTCTTTGTCATTTTAAATGTAACTACATCGATATTACTAAAGGATTTATGTGATTGTTGCAGAAATACACTTCTTTCATATGGGATAACACTGCTCAATGATCTTTCGATGCTCTTCAACATGCATTGGCCCATACCCCTCTTTTGCATCCTTTGAATTATGCACGAGACTACATCCTTTACTTGTCAGCCTCTACTTCCACTATCGCTATGGTATTAGTTCAAGAGGACCCTCACAGTGAGGAACATGTGGTCTATTATCTGAGCAAGAGTCTATCTAGTCCCGAGCTCCGATATTCATATGTTGGAAATTTGGCTCTGGCCACTGTCATTGCAGTCCAAAGATTTATCCATTACATATTGTTACGCACTACCAAAAACATTGCGGACTCAAACCCTATGTATCACATTCTGACCCATCAAGTCCTTGGGGGAAAATATTCCAAATGGATTTTTATTCTTCAGGAATTCAATCTCGAGTTTTCCAAATCGAAATATAAAAAGTCCTTGGTTTTTTCGGAACTTATCTGCGATCTTCCCCATGTTGATGAAGATACTAAGCCTATATATTCTCTCCTAGATGAATCTATGTTCCTCATTAGCATGTCCAATCCTTGGTATAGATATATTCTACTTTATCTTCAAACCCAACTTTTTTAGCCCGATATCTCCTATGAAGAACATCATCGTATTTGTCACCATTCTAAACACTACCTTATCATTGGTGACACTTTGTATCATCATGGTATCAACAATATCTTACGACGTTATTTAAATCATGATGAGGATGGGTGTGTTCTTAATGACTGTTACCTTGGAGCATGTGGCGGTCACCTTTCTGGGATAGCTACAACTCAGAAAATCTTACGTGTTGGTTACTCTTGGCCCTCCATATTCAAAGATTGTGTATTGAGGCTATCAAAAGATGCCCACCCTGCCAGGTTTTTCATAAAAAGGCACACACCCATCCCGCTCCGCTCCACCCTATTGTCTCCATCGACCCCTTTGAAAAATGGCGCATTAATTTTATGCAATGTAAGCCTACCTCAGCCAGGGGGCATGGTTATATCATCGTTGTCGTTGATTACTTCACAAAATGGGTTGACGCTATGCCTACTTTTCTTAATGATGGTCGTACTGCCAATCTCTTCATATTCAACCACATCATCACTCACTTTGGTGTTCCACAAGCCATTGTCACTGATCATGGTTCACATTTTCAAAACCAAATGATGAGTGAGTTACATGTCAAGTTGGTTTTCGCCATGAGAACTCATCCCCCTACTATCGTCAAGCAAATAGACAAGTTGAAGCTATAAAAAAAGTCCTTAAAAATATGATTCAACGCATGGTGGGGGAAAACAAAACTTCTTGGCATCTACATCTTTTCTCCGCTCTCTGGGCTTATTGCACCTAAGTGAAAAATGCTACGGGATTCCCTCCTTTCCAGTTGGTATATGGCGTCAAAGCAGTTTTACCAATCGAGTGTGAAATTCCTTCATTGAAATGCAAAGTAGAACTCCTGCCTCATACTTTTGTTGAAGAAGATTGTTTCTTATATTTGACTAGGTTGGACGAAACACGTCATGATGCCTCTCTTGTTAGCAAGACGTATAAAAAAAGAATCAAGTATCAATATAACAAATCTGTCCACCCTTGTACTTTCACAGAAGGAGACCTAGTCCTCGTTTATGACCAGGCTTAGGACAAGTTAGGGACATGTAAGTTAGAACTTCTATGGCATTGACCATACATCGTAAAACATGTAGTACATAGAGGTTCCTATGAGCTAGTTGACTACGATGAAATATCTCTTGGTGAACCCCAGAATGGGATTTACCTTAAAAAGTACTATGCATAGAACATCTAGCATGTGTTCTTTGTACACTATTGTACTATAGTTTTTGGTGTGTCTTTTTCTCTTACGTATATGAGTTTTGTCTTAGTCTCTTATACTTTGTCTTGTGATTGCATGCGTAGATGAAATCTTCCTTTCCTATCTTTGTTGGATTTGCAGATGGCGCTAGTCAACACAACCAGAACATTGCTTCTACAACTTGGGTCATTTACCACTCTGATGAGTTGGTGAGTTCAGGAGGCATTTGCTTGGGATCAACAACCAATAACATGGAAAAATATCACGCTGTCATTGGAATTTTAACCGAGGCCTCCTCCATAGGTATATTATCTTGTATAATCATTAACCTAGAATCTCAACTCGTGGTTTGTCAGCTTAATCAGGTCTACGCCATTCACAACCCTATCTTATTGCGTCTCGGCCTACATTTTCATCGTCTTGAAATAATGTTTGAATTTATAGATTACAGACACATACCAAGAGAACTTAACACAATTTTAGATTCACTATATATATATATATATATATATATTGTGTTATAACAAAAATTTTGTTTACATCAAAAAGGTACATAGAAGGGAAAAATATGGGCCCTCATGCCCATGATATCATCATGAAAAAGACTACAAAAAAAAATCTAGAGGATTGTAATCCTCCTACACCACGTTGTGCTCTGAGTAGCACACCACTACACGAGCCACACATCGAAGTAGGTGGTTCAGAATCTCGGGGACCCCCACTGTATGTATTTGCAAATGTAAGGGTACATCTCGCCTCCTGATAGGAGGGACACCCATCGTAAGACCACAGAGGTTCCTCTCGACCTCTTAGAGACCCCCCACTGCTACCTTGTGCTCTATGGCTATTTGCGCATCTCCGCGATTCCCTAGTGCCGAAATTTCCGCCGGACATGATGCACCTCTTTCTGCATGGTGAAGAAATGCATCTATTAAGAAAACCCCTCTGTGTACATATAAAAATAATATAAAATTTTAAAAACAAAAACAAATATGACAAGTTTTTGGTTTCTTACACGACGCTTCCCAGTCTACACCCATTGGAAGGGCCAAGTCCAGGCTACCCAGAAAATCTATTCTGGCGTATAGGAAGTCCTCAATGACGATCAACTGATGTCTCAACCAAGCAAATAAGTTGGCCATGAATTTAAATTCATACTCGGTCCCAACCTTGGAGACAAACTCGTCCACCTTTCCATTCTTGGTTCAGTCACTGGTCGCTCCATCAACGTGATCTAAGGCTGCATTTGAGGTATCTGTTCTAGGAAGAATGAAATAAAAAAGGAACCATACCCAAATTGTTTTTGATTCCCAATCCTACATTTTGTAATTTTATCCTTCACATTGTGAAGGAAATCTGCACTCTAGTTGAACAACGTTGGCTCCATGCATTGTAGAGCATACACCATTTGGGATTTCAAACCCAAAATGTGCACTGGTTGTACCTTCCAAATTGGTTATGGAAAACAAGATGAATCATAGGGTCAATATCTGATTTCTTTAATCACGATTCGACCTTCAACCAATCACGACCCTGGAACACAATGATCTACCACGTATACCTCGGTAGGCACATGAGTTGCCCGATGTCTGGAAAAAATGATAGGAGCCCCTCTCTTCGAGAGGCCAGTCAAAAAGTATATGTACTCTAGCTCGATTTTGAGCATCTGTGGCCCAATCTAAAAATGCCTTTTCAGCGTCATCCCATAACCCAATCATATACTCAAGTAACAAGAATTCCTTTTTCATCTTTTGCAATTTAAAGTACTTGAGGAGGCCACAATTTTTCAATGCGTCCATCGTTTGGGGGTTTTGCAGCACAACTATGTCATCGATCTCGTGCTCGATCTCTTTCCACTGAATCGTGGTTTTTATCAATGCAAACTGTAAAAACATTCAATTAAGAACCATTAAAAATCTCATTATAGAATTTTTTGAGGTATTTTTAGCTTAAAAGTCAATTTATTTTTTCATTCTGCATCAATGCTCCCTTAAATGCATACACAGGGTGCTAGCGCTCCCCTGGAGTACATACCAGGGCACCGAAAACACAGTCAATACTCCCCTCAGCCCTTTGAGGGAGCGCTGATATGGTTCGGCACCTAGGGATTCCTAGGGAGCCCATAATGAAACTAAAAACTACCTTAAATGAAATTTAAACTGCACAAAATGATTGGAAAGAGTTGAAGACCAACCTGATCTGGATAGAAGTGAAAATGGTGGACCGTAGCTCCCATGCCAACAACTTCAAAATCTCTCTCTGATGTCGAATTTCGCAATGCTAGAAGAGTTTTGCACAAATGAAATGGTAAATGACATTTTTAGCCCTATTTCATTGATATAAGGTTCATTTTTTTCTAACCTATAGTCTATTTTGGGTTTTAAATATTTTTCGGAGATGTCACTAATACCCTTGAATGCAGATTTGTCATCACTTGCAGGTTTGGAGGAAGCTTTTTTTTTCCATTTCACCTTGTCACACTGACAAGCATAGTCTTAGTTCATTCTCATGCTCAAAAAAACATGAGAACATAACTGAGTAGAATTTTATCACTTTTTTGGACTCATAAGGATGTACAAAAAAGGAACCCCTTGGAGTCTTCTTTAAGATCTTTTCAGACTCTCTAAACATGAAAAGATTGTCGAGTGATCTTGCTTCCTTTCACACTCGTTTAAAAGGTTTTGAAAGGGTGTCTCCTGAGTAGTAGTTCATCTTTAAGTTATTTTCACACTCTCTAAACATGAAAAACCACCGAGTTTTCCTTCTCTGGACTCATTAAAAATTACACAGTAAAGGGCCCATATGGGAACGAACCCTTACTTATTATCGTTCGTTAAACAAAGGAAGAGGGACTTATCGAAGGTGAGTTATATCAAGCATGTGTTATCCTCCTCGAGCTCGTGAAAACAAAAAGAGGTACTCGTCTATCTGGATGAGGGAAAAAATTGAAGGAAGCAAACCAAGACATTTTTTGGAAACGTCATAGGTCACTTTTGTAGTAACCCTTGAACATGACACATAGTATTTACATACATTTTAACCTACTGAACCTCTACACTGAACCAATCCTCTGAGTTTCTTTACTCCTTTGGGTCACCCGACAAAAGTCACAATATCCACTGCATCATGTTTTTGTCCATGTCATGTTTCTATTGTTTGTGTCTCAGTGTTCATGACAAGTATCCGCCTCGAGAGTCAACCATCTCAAATTTCTAGTTTCATTACCCGTGTCAGTCTATACTCATTTGATTCACCATCTTACATCTCTATGTTAGTTTTGTGTCGTTGATGGGGGATACATCAATGCCCTCCTTCGACGAGTCTTGTACTTTCGACTTCAACACATCATCCATGACTTAGACTTAGAAACCAATTAGTACCTTGGGACCTGCATGCCTCAATGGCATGTCTCCTCGCTTCCAACAATTGGTTTAAATCATTGACCTCTGATCGGATGATTCCACGAATGTTCGACTTCAACTCATCTATTCACATTCGTTGGATTGTAATAGGGTACCTTGGGAGTCATTGACATCAATGGTGTTTTCCCTCACACTTGTTAACAATTTACCTCATTGAACGGTAATCAAGTGGTTTCTACCATGTTCGACATCAAAACATCTATTCAAATGGTTATATTCATGCCACATCGGGATCGGTAAGAATATCTTGGGTTGAATGTTCACTCTGATATTACTTTTCCCAGTATGCGAAAGGAGATCATTTGAGCACATTGATATATATATTGTCACATAGATCCACTTTGTATTGGTCTATGGCTATGTTTTGTCATCTCATAGATCCACTGTGTAATTATCGTGGCTACGATCAGTTCATGTCAAAGAAGTATAGATCCAAGTCACAGTCCAGAGCTTCCAAAGAAACAAGACAAAATATAGATATGTCCCAAATGAGTAGAACAATTAGACAAATGCATAATAAGATAACTAGACTCAAGAGAGGTGAAAATATCATTCCACCAAATCCAAATATGAGAGCTCCATTACCCGATCAAATAATAAGAAATTATAGATTTGAAAAACATAAACCAAGAGCACACAGAGTTCCAAATCCCAATGTTGTTTTGCTAGAAGAAATTATAGCAGAGGAAAATTTTGATCAAGAAACATGCATTAACCAAGACAAAGTTTTGGAATCAATACAAATGGATGAAGGTCCATCATCTTTTTATAATTTTTATGAACAAGAGGATCTTGAGTATTCACAATATAGTGTTTTTCATACCATAACACAAGTAAATAAATTCAAGACAAGGGAACAACCTGAAAAATAAAAAGCAAAATCTAATGCTCCATAAACAATGAAACAATAACCAATTGTTAATCAAATGAAGTCTCCAGTGCAAATGGATTATGATTTGGTTGATTACTTAGATAAGCTCTGAATTACGTTACCATTCATAGAGGTAGTCAAGATACCTCAACAAAGAGAAAATATTTTGAATATACTGGATGATACAAATTTAAGAATAAAGAAAATTGTAATGAATACAAGGAAACAATAAAATACTACATCAGTAAGGCCAAGGGGAAAAGTCCCACCATTTTACATATATTTATAAAATCATGATTTCACACTACACAATTGTCTGGTGGATAATGGAGCCACTAATAATATCATGTCCCTATCAGTGATGGAATCTCTTCGAACATAATGTACAAAATACTAGGAAACTTATGAAAACATATATGCCATTGATTCTAGAAAAGTTCCAACTTATGGAGAAATTAAATATGTATGTGCATGAATAAGTGTAACACCTCATATTACAACAGTCTTCACTATCATATTTATTGATTTGCCTCCAGCATATGGTGGTTTTTTGGTAAGAGATTGGTGCTCATTAATTGTAGGTATATAATAAATGATGGAAGTTGCATGATTCTTCCAAATAAATATGGAACAATGATCAAAGTTCCTTGGGAGAACAGAAATTCAATATCATTCAAGAAGAAAGAAATTGAAGTGATGCAAAATTATGTCGATCCTGGAATTGGAAATTATGTTTTTTTTAGTACAGAACACATAAATCCACTTAAGCAAGATGAATAAATTTCTTTCCAAGGTTTTGGAAAACGTCATTAGATGGTGCTTGTTCTGAGTATGTAACTGAAGCTAGTATTGTTTTCAAAATTCCTCAATCTGGTATCTATCCACATGCTATCAGATTAGAATTTCCTTGTACCATCAATGAAGTTGAATCTGAAGCATTAATTTAAGGACCAGTTCTTCCTCTTCAAATGAAAGTAGAAAATCTAATGGTGATTGGGAACTCATAGTTGGTTATCAATCATATCAATAAAAAATACATAATCGAGAAAGAAAAAAATAAACATTATGCAAGAAGAGTATGGAACTCATGGATTCATTTAACTCTTTTAATATATCTTTTGTTCCTCGAGAAAAGAATAAAAAAGTTGATTCAATGGTGGTAGCCACATCTGTCTTCAATTCAGATGATTCTTAGAATCAAACTACCTTTCATGTCAAGACAATTTTTCAGCCTTCAATACATGATAATCAAGAATATTGGCAAGTTTTGAAAATCATGGACATATTGAAAAGTTCCTCATAGATAATGACTCAACATTATCATATGATTCATAAGAAAGAAAATATTATGATAAAGAAATTTGTGATCGAAATATTGTACTCACTCCTAAGAATTATGTCTGTTTGGAATCTCTTTTTACAATATATTATCAAAAAAATATATTATATCTAAAAGAAGAACCATATGTTATGAAGGTTCAAGAGAAACAAAAAACCAATATTGGTACACCTAATTATCCAAAATATATAAATCTTGGCACTAACTACACCACTGAAGAAATATACCAATATACTTTGTTGTTCAGAGAATTTCAGGGCATATTTTCTTGGAGTTATGATGACTTGAAAGAATATTAAAAATCTATCTCCTATCATGTTATTCCACTCAAAGAGGGATCAAAATATTTTAAGAAAAAAATGAGAATGATAAATCCCAAGATAAATCCTCTAATGAAGATAGAGCTGGAAAAGTTGAAAAAAACTAGTATATTTTTTTCAATCTAACAATTAAAATGGATTTCAAATCATGTGGTAGTAAGAAAAAATAATGGAGAAAATACTCATTTGTGTTGATTTCAGAGATCTCAATCGATCAATTATTAAAGATAACTACCCACTCCCAAATATGGAGATGTTGTTGCAACAGGTCACTGGTTCCGCATTGATGTCTATGTTGGATGGATTTTCTGGATATAATCAAGTTCTTGTAGTTGAGGAACACTGACCAAAAAATTCATTCATTACACCATGGGGAACATATTCTTATGCCCGAATTCCATTTGGATTAAAGAATGCAGGTGCAATTTTCCTAAGAGTAATGGAACATGCTTTCAAAGATCTAATTGGAAAATTTATAGCAGATTACCAAGATGATTTGACAGTTCATTCAAAATTAAGAAAAAGACATCTTAAGCATCTCAGACAAGTATTTGAAATATGTAGGATGTATGGAATATCTTTGAATCCAAAAAATTGTTTGTTTTCCATATTGGAAGGAAATTTCTTGGGTCATGTTGTGAGCAAAGAAAGAATATACATTGGTCTAGAAAAAGTTAGTGCAATAAATGACCTAAATCCACCTACATCAAGAAAAGGAGCACAATATTTATTTGGAAAGATAAACTTTGTTTGAAGGTTTGTTCCAAATTATGCCCCAATTTTCAAGCCAATAAATAAACTATTGAACACGGATAAAACATTTGAGTGGAAACTAGATATTCAAAAAGATTTCACGGAAATGAAACATGCCATTACTACTGACCTTGTTCTTGTCAACCCTGACTTTGATAAAGAATATGATTTGGAGGTTAAAACTTTGAAATTTTTCAAGGGGTATGGATTATGTAAATTCATGAATGGAATTGAAGTCGTGAACATCTCTGCTCGCAATACAATTGACGTTTTAATACATGGAACAAGTTTAACAACATCAGAATGGTATAGGGACATAATATTCTATCTAAAATTTGGCCAATGTCCTCCTAAAATGTATTCTAAATAAAGGATACCTTTGAATATGAAAACTAATCAATATGTATTGGTCTCAGTAGCTATTTTTCGGAGGGATTTCGATGGAATTATATTAAGGTGTTTAGATTTACCAAATTCTAGAGAAATACTCCAAGAATTTTATAGTGGGGTTTGTGGTGGACATTTTTCACCAGTTGTAACTTCTCACAAAATCATCTGGGCTGGTTATTATTGTCCAAGTATGTTCAATTATGCTTATGAAATTATTCAAAAATGATTTTCATGTCAAACATTTTTAGGGAAAATGAAGAGGGATGCAATGCCATTACACTATAATAGTCAAGAAACCATTTTCACAATGGAGACTGAATTTGATTGGTCCAATAAATCCAAAGTTAAGTAAAGGACATGCTTACATTATCACTGCAATTGACTATTTTACCAAACAGGAAGAATTTGATGCTTTAATAAATGATGAATCAGAACAATTGATCATTTTCCTAAAAGAAAATTGGTGTACCAGAAATGTTCGTGACAGACAATGGCTAAATCTTCATCAGGTCAAAATTTACAAAATTCTGTGGAGAATATGGAATCATCATGGGCCAATCATCCAACTATTACCCATAATACAAGGTAGGGCACGACACAAGGAAAGGTGCCAGTAGGAAAAATAGTTTGGTTGAGTCAACAAACAAAACATTAATTTAGATCCTCAAAAAAGAAATTGAATCCAACCATAAAAATTGGCATAAGAAATTGATAGATGCACTATGGGAAAGCCACCTCACTCTAAAGGATAGAACTGGACATTCCCCATATACCTTAGTATATGAAATATAAGCAATATTACCATTACATTTGGAATTGAATTCCTTATCCCTTGATAGAAACAATGAATATGCAGAAGATCAATCTCCAATGCAAAAAAGATACCATGAACTTCTACAACTTGAAGAAAAAAGAGAACAAGCAACAATGGAAATGAAAAAAAGACAATAAGTGGTAAAAATATGATTTGACAAGAGAACTACCTAAAAATATTTTCAAAAATATCAATTGGTTCTGTTGTGGAACAAAAAAAAAGAAAAACCATCTTTCCACATGAAATTTGAAGATCTCTAGATTGGTCCATACTAGATTGAGAAGACCATTGGTTATGATTTGTACTTATTGAAGGATATGAAAGGAACGATTCAACCATTTCCCATGAATGGGAAATATCTTAAAAATTTCTTCTATTAATCCCCCAAGACAAAATATCTACATAGTGTTTTTTGTACTCCTTTGTATATTCTTCATCAGTTTATATGTCTTCCCCTTAATACCTTTTCTCTTCTTTTTCAACTCCATTTTCCCAATGGAAGAAGATTATGGATTCTCAGCAACCCATAGGAGGTAACTGTCCCATTGTTGGAGACAAATGTTGATATACATTCATTGATCAATGTTGGTACATACATATCCATCCTTAGTATTTTTCCTTTTATTCCTATGTTCCTTGTATTTTCTTTACTTAGTCATTCTTCTCTTTGAATTGTGGATTAGGATACCATCAAGTTCCCAGGTCCACAAGCCCACAATCCCACAAGTATTTATTTAGCCTCTTTTCATAAATATAAAACTTTGTTATTTTGTGTGTTTTGCAGGAGACCAATCCATCCTTGTCCTGCAAATGTCCATGTCTTGCAGCCTACAAATGCGTTGCACTAAAATGACCTTTTTCTACTTTCGCGTCCTCCAAATTGCACTGCCTACCTTTTATACTTATCCAATTATTTGGAATGTGGATGCAAAAAATCCCTCCATTACACTTACCTTTTTCCCTCAAGCTCGTGTCCCACAACCTACAATCATGCATTCTACAGAATGACCCATTCACTTTCGTGAACTGCATAATGAACTCTTCTCATACTTAGTATATTTTATCATTGGGGATGCAAGAGACCTCCCTTCTTACTTTTTTTATTTCCCAAGTCTCGTGTCTCACATCGCGCAATCTCGCAATCACCATATTGCACTTTAAATTTCTCTTTTTGTGCCTCCACACTTAACCATTTTCCATGTTCCATTAAATAACATCACCATTCCCCATCACATTTATTTCCCCTCCACGTTAGACACCACTTGTGTGAATCTAATACCATTATTAAAGTGGTGAATATTTCTTAAAGCTTTGTAATAAATTCTAAATATTACCGTGCAAGCCAACAACTTTGAAATAAGAGATATGGTGGTTAATAATCAAGGAAATGCATGGTAAGTTTAATAAAGGATTAATACACCATGATGTGAAAAGGTTATATCAACAATAGATCCACCTACTCGTAATAAGATAAAGCAATGTAAATATATGTCAAGTATAATAAAGGACTTGTGTTGTGGAGATACACTTAACACTCTGAGACGAGAGGATCACAAGTTCAAGTGGTTGCAAGCTTACAAGTGGTACACGGATCTTCCTCCTACCATGAAGGAAACAAAATAAGTTTGGACCTCAGGAATAACATTGGTTGGCTATGTGCTTAAGGTGATAGACTTCAAAGAATTACTTCTCTAGTGCATAGACAAATTTGAATAGAAAGAAGAATAATTTGAGTTCAAGGTCAACCTCCCATCTCCTTGACTCCTTCAGTTTTCACGAGAATGTTGAGACTCCAAAAACCCACCATGCAGTTTAATAATGAGGAAGCCAATGAATTTATTAAGGAACACATAGGAGTATATCTCCTCAAGATCTATCTCATTAGCCTGGGAGATAATAAAAGTTCCTCTCAGGTTGAGGTAAGTTATTTAAAATACCCCTACAAATAATTCTCTTGACTATTTGATTGTATAATTGGATTGCAGTCCATGGCCACTATGCCAAAATATATTGTTTATATTCTTCACTTTGTTGTTCACGAAGATTCCCTAATTGACTGGGGCCAAACTATTTCAAATGAGATTTCATTTCAACTAGGTGGTTTGAGAAAAACCCAAAAAATCTTTATGAATTCTTATTTGGTATTTTTGTTAGCCTATGGCTTACCTTTACCAATCACTAAGTCTAAATTGTCACCTATATTTGTATTATTCATTTAGGATATTATTAATATATCCTCAAGTGATGAATAATGATTTAGTTAAGATTGCCTAGCCAAGTCATCATGCATGATTTTAGGATCTAGAGAAAATATCTCTATGAGGTGGCATCACCCATTGTACTATAAATATGTAACATTGGTTTGAATACAAGAGTGTTGGCTAGTGAGCCTTTTCCACCATCTTTTTGTTCTTATGCTTGTTTTATCAATTGGTATCAGGGATTCTTTATTTTATCAATTGGTATCAAAGATTCCTTGTTTTATCAATTGGTATCAGATCCATGGTGAAAATTGTGAAGGAAGAGCAATGGTACTGAGTGCAGTTTCATTTTGAGGACCGTATCATGGACTGTATTGAGGACTGGATCGTAGACTGTATCACAAATCGTATCATAGAACATATCGAGGACCATATCGAGGACCGTATCGTGAATCGTATCGTGGACTATATCAAGGACAGTATCATGGATTGTATTGAGGACTGTAACACAGACTCGATCATATTAATATAGTCTTCCCAACATTGGGTTGCAGATGAGAATAGACCCATGATCTGGCGATCGATCTAGTATTCTCTTGTGCTCTGGTATTATCATGATTATAGAGATATAAAGATAGTTTGAAGTTGCATAGTTAATGTACAATGTTTATATAATGAAAGTGTTTTATGCTTACATTGTCTGGTGAATGTCTCTCTATATTTTGTATGTTTTCCTTCCCCTGTAAGACCGACGATGAGTCAAAATGCATTCTTGAGATAAATGAACATGTTTAGGGTTATTTCTGGTTAAATAGAAATATTGCTTGAAATCTTTGCGTATATCTACGATAAACGATCAATCTGAGAATGGAGCTATTTATAAAGGTTTGGAGTCAAAGACTCCCTAAATCCGTGTTCATACATTATTAAGAAGCAAATAAGATCATGCATCTAGATACACCACACAAAGATTCTCCATTTGTATATCTACCATGCAGATGAATAATTTCCTGTAGCTTCCTTCTGTGATCTGGGTGAGAGTAATGAGAGCAACATGATGTTTTCACCAATCAGGATCAACCAAATATGCAACAAGAAACTCAGAGGCAACATGGACGATGGTATTTCCTCCTCAAAAAATAGCCAAGCGATCCAAACTCTCTTGATCAACACTGAAATCACTACAAATCCCAACTGTTTGGTGCCTATTCTGCTCGCTGGAGGGTCACACACTATTTTATCCCTTTATTGATTCATGGGCTAAAAGAGCATCTTGATCCGAGGTATCCAGTGACCAAAGGATCATAGCTCTCTCAAAATCATGCCCTTCAAAGGCCTTCCTGAGGCGTTGAGAGTCTTCAAATGAAGATGGCATTGGCACTGGCACTATAATTGTTAACATCTTATATTCTTAGGACAATATCAAATATGATTCCTTCTCCCACAATATCTACGATGATCCCTACAAACGGAATGGTATGGATTTGTGATGAAGAAATTGACCAAGAAACAAAACGCTTGAGATAGAGCCTACAATATCCTGGTCCTTTGGTATAATTGAATACAATTCCAATCCAAACTCTCTGTGTGATGTCCATAGTCAAGCACAACGAAGTATAGGAAGGATCATGTGGATTTCGTTCCATTCCTTTGCATACAGGAAGTAGCTTGACCTTATCTCAATTTCCATCCCATCTGTAAGAAAGCAAGAAGTTGAACATCTGGGGATCTAGAAGTAAGAAATTCAATAAATATTCGATCCGATCCATGAGCCTGCGATCGACAAAGAACACGTAGATCCAATTTTTTTTCTCCTTCACACATATGCTTGGTGATCTGCATTAATAGCTCTCTCTTGTTTCCACATCAATGGTCCACTTTACTTTGGGAAATTTCAAAATTAAACTTCACTCAACCTCATCCAATTCACTCTTTTCATTTACAAGTCTCCGAGCACATTTTTTCATGACATAGATTTTAAAAATCATATTTTATTACTTTTGCATAAAAGTAATAAAACAAAATATGCCTCTTATATTGTTTTGGTGTAAAAGTGTTTATAGAAATTCATATTTATATATAAATGCTTTTTGGGAAAGTGGGAGGTATAAGGGTGAATAGGTTGACTTGTTGGGGGTAACTGTTCTAAGTATATTTGCAAAGACAATTGTCATGTCTAGGTATTTTAAAGACTAAGTAATGAAAGTGATTGGAAACCAAACATGGTTTTTTGGTATATGGTATGTGAGACATGAAGATAATTGAAGACTTTTGTTAAAGTTATTGGAAAGGGGCATTTTTATGTTGCCATACGTGTGTAGGATGGCATAAAGGGGGCATTTATTTTTCCTTTGATGCACACGTGATAAGTGCGTTTTGGGATCTATCCACTAGTGCACATTTGAGGCATGTTTCCTTAAATTTAAATTTGATATTGCAAGATTGTAAAATATTGCTAGTAGGCATTGCATGGTAATCCATTTATGGAAAAATTTGAAGAATGAGGAGAAAGGAAGCTTAGTTGAAAGCTTCATGTAACATTTATATTAATAAATTCATATTTTATTTGGCTCTTGTGTCCTGGGTCCACCCAAAATTGAATAAGGGGATCTTAGGTACACCTTGCGTAGTATGTTGTGGTGAAATTTTCATGGAGACTTATATTGTTTACTGTCTAGTTTTGACATAAACAAACTTACAATTTTAGCATTTAACACAACACACACAAGCTCAAGCACAATGTTCCTCATGCACATGCATTCAAGCAAAAGTAAAGAAAATCAAGCATCGACAAAGAATACTAAAGAAATGAACAAGTAAATCTCAGAATCAAAGGAGAACTAGACTCAAAAGCATCGGCAACATATTCAAATTTGAAGAGTAATTCAACTTCAGAATCATGATTCATTGTAACTTGCAAATATTATTTTTTGTAAGTAATCAATCTCAACTACAATCTTTTTCTAAGTGTCCAATCAAATCAAGTTGAATTGTAATTTTTAGGTGCATTCTCGGTTGAGCCCGACACCCAAGAGTCATTGTAATTTTGAGTTGAAATCGACAAGGTTGAGTAGTTTAACTCAAATCATTGTAATCAAGTTTTTGGGTGCATTTTCGGTAGTAACCGACATCCTCAACTTCTTGGAAGCAAGTTCAAGCGAGGCAAGTTCAAGTAAGCGTGAATAGCAAGTGAACGTGAAGTTCAAGCAAGTGATTCAAGTGGCCGAGTTGCAGCTAATCCTTCTTCTCTCAAGTCAAATTGTAATCAAGATCTACCTACATAAGGAGACCTCTTTTAAGTGCTTTGACATGTCTCAAATTCTATAATTATTAGAGTTATTGAACACTCTAATAAACACCACTGAAGAAAATACAGTGATATTGAACAAATAAACTCTTCAATCAATGTTAACTTGTTTGCAAGTGATGCAAGCTAAAGTTAGACTTCTTAAATATCTATCCCAACTATTGAATGATGAGTTGATAGATCTCAAAAATCAATAGCTAGTGAAGTGTTTTGAACTAGTTTTTTTTCAACACAATCCTATCTATGATGATGAAGAAGAAGAAGATGATGATCAACAATCAGTAAAGGAGAAACTCAATAAGACAAATCCAGATGTAGAAAAAGACGAATCTATTCATGAGCCTACATTTCAAGAGTTTTGTTTTGAGTTTAGTGAAGAAAACCTTTCAATACTGCAACAACATATAGTAAATAAAATTCCACAAATTTCAAAGCAACAGGTTCATAATACTCTTTCCAAGCCCATCATCAGACCTTGGGAAAAAATCATTTACAACAAGAATAGAGCAGGAATTGGACATGACAAGGAAGTTACCTTTCATATTCCCGACTATTCCAAACCAATCCAGTTCCAAAGTGATGGATTCCTTCAAGAAGCTTCAACTTCACATGTTCAAGTTCAACATCATAATGTGATGTGCCAACATTGTAATCGAGTTGGTCACATGGAGAATCAATGTTTTGATCTCCATCCTTGCCAGCATTGTGGAAAGCATAACCATTCTTCATAAATGTGTTCAGCACTGAAGAAACCTGAAAGATTGAAGATTCACTATGAGTGGATTGATCCTTGTCAGTGGTCATCAACAACCAAGCGATTATATAACTCTTACCGAAGAATTCAATCTCGAGTAAAGACCAATCTTGTAGCACATAACATTTTTGTACCTCACATAAGTGGTCCCCTTATGTCGTAGCTTTCGAGCATGTCCCTCACAAGATGAGATAACATGTGGTTTTTTCCGCATGCCCACTTCATGTTGTACTCAAATGGAACAAGTATGTTACTCTCTTGAGCATAGAAGGAGGGAGTACAATGATAAAACTCTCATGCACCTTAAGGGGGGGAGTTCAAAATTCCAGTGAAGATGGTTCATGAAAACCACTTGTTGTCTCTTCTTTTAGCTGACAAAGGGGGAAATTGATGATGAAGATGGTTGTCCGAAAAAACGTTTTGACAACAACAAACATCAAATATGTCATATGGGCATAAAATTTTCCAAATGGGCAACTACGGTTTGTAGATGACAAACTTTAGCAAAATTATGGTTCAATAAGTTTAAGTTGAATCATACATAATTAGGATGTTGATTTTGATTTTGAGAGTAATGATGTGGACATTTGGTTCACATAGATGGTCATTTGACCTAGCAGAGGACAAGAGGATCTTTCTACATTACATCTTGGCATTTGATTGATTTTCCAGGAATTTTCATGGATGTGTCAGACTAGAAGTTTATTCACTTTTCTTGGTTCTCTCTCATCAGATTGTAGTTTACACTAAGTGAACAAATTGCATGCATCCTGGCTCACATGATTACATAGTGAGATTTTCCAGAGATGGAAGAGTTTGGAAGGATTATGGTTCAATGACTTGCAATTGAATCATACACATTATACATTAGGATGTTGTTGGACACCTAAAAGTGTCTAAATTGGTTAGTGGTTATCCAAAAACCATCAGATACATGGTATCAATTGATCAATGGTTATCCCAAACTACAAATTCAGAGAGCACTTTCAGTGATACACTAATAGTACAAAGGTGATACTACATATTCACCAATTAGCAGAAGACATCAGATTCTTCTAGCTCAAATACTTGGAAAAATGATCGAATTGTCAAGCAATGAGGGAATGTTCAAATATTGCAGTTGTTCACTTCCATATCTCAACTCTTTTCTAGTTCATTTCAGATGAACAATTCACCATCCAGATTGGCGGTTTTTTAGGAAGTTCTTCATTGAGGCTCAGCTTAGGAGTTTTAGTATGAAGACTTGGAATTGATACCAATTTATGCTTTATTGATGGTATTATTGATC
>ML787926.1:85089-98439 GCA_009831015.1 Picea engelmannii | reverse complement strand
ATAGAAACTTTGTCATCAAAGTGTGAAAAAAATACCATACAAATACCATGCACAATTCTTTAATGAAAAAGGAAGAAGTCATTCATTCCATTTCCCTAGAGAGTTGGAGAAATTCTTGTCAAGCATATTTCTCACTTGGCTGAATTTGCAGGTCAATTTGACCAACTTGGTTTAACATAAGATAAATGCATCAAAGGTTTTGACCCTAAGGACCTATTTTATACACACATGTATGTATAGTTTATGAGATAACTGCACAAAATATCTAGCTAACAATGAATCATACACAACTTGCAATGGTGGATGAAGAGAGAAGACAAAAAATGGAGAAAATAATGAAACACTTTCAATTATTTGAGGAAGAGAATGTTATAATGAAAGTTAAATACTTTGTATGAAACAACTAAATCACCATAGTAGGAAAGCTAATGCGCATTAGGAGTGTTCTAGAGAGATGTGACACACACTGGCAGTCACTGGAGTCAACTGTCACCTAGTCCAAGTTAACTAGCCATGTAGTCGTTGATTAACTAGCTAAACCAGAGTGAAATGAGGAGAAGATCACTCACACATGTGGAATGTGCTTTATTGGTGATGATACCATTGCAAGTGTGCATTCATGGTGATGATCTCGAGGTTATCATGCCACACTTGGTGATAGAACCAAGGTTGACATGCAACACTTCACTCAACAAGTCTAACTGAAAGGTAACTGAGGATTAACTAGACGGTATGTGGCACCCTTGTCTAGGGGAGAATATCTTCAATGAGGGGATAATATCTTAGATTAAGGGACCCTCAATATAGCCAATTAAACTTAGGAAAACAAAATTTAAGGAAAATACTAGGTGTGTGTAATATCTCCAACAATGTCCATGGTTAGATACTCTTCTTATTTTTGTAAGTCTGAATATTTCAAGGAAGGAGGAGGAGATAATCAAAATATCCCTGAAGCATCAATCATAGGAACCCCATAATGATATAAAAAAATCTAGCTAGAACTAATGAATTATACAAACAAAAGGATAGAGAAGCAACAAGAAACAACCCTGATTCACCCAGTGTTTCACAGAGAGGTACTTCTGTAAAGACAAGACCTAGAGGTAGCGGTATAGAGCCAAGAAAAACACTAGCCAAAAATTCATATGATGGTGGTGATAAAGGCCCTATGAAGAAAAGTTTAGAAAAATATCATGTTGTATATAATCATGTTAAAAGAAAGAGAGAAACTCAAAAAATGGGATTGGAGATACCTGAAATTGAGGAAATTCCCTGAGGAATGGATGTAGATGAAGTGATAGAAGAACCTAGTTGGTCAGAGAAAAGACTATTGGAAACTCAGAAAACTATTGAGGCTCTGGTTACCTAGGAACTAAAGATATTTGAAGAATAACCTGTCACACTTCTCACGTGGCCTACCATAAAAATTCCAAGAAATTGTTAATAGAGAAAGATAACATGAAAAATAAGAAATTGTCAGAAAAATGGAACTCAAAAATTGATTTTCATGGGGTTGTGCCCTAAACAATTGTACAATTTCTCAAGGAAACTGAGGAAGCACTAAACTAATCCATTTTTTATATTGAGAGAGAAAATATAATTTTAAAATTAAGAATAAATGAATTAGAGAAATCTCTAATTCTAAAACCATTGTTTGTTGAAACTTTAACTACAATTCAACCAACAATTACCCTTGAGGTCGTCCTGGAAAGTAGTAGCAAATTGAAAGGTTCCTCTAGTATGCTATTGGCTATGAGAAACTACGTTGACGATGGAATCCATAAAAAAATAGAAAAAATACATGAAATCTAGGAGCTAGCATAAAGTTCAACCAGTTTTTCAACAAGGATTATGCATTTCAGAGAATATCTCCAAAAGGATATAGAGAATTACAAATATTTTTACAAGGAAATTGTGGGAACGTTTGTGGAATTTTTTTTAAGTCTGATAAACACCCACAAAATAGAACAAAACCTTCCCTACAATATCTAAATGAAGAAAATTAATGCTTGTTGGCTGAAAATGATTAAATTTTTAAGAGAAATGATATCTGAATTGGATGTTAAAATCAAGAGAGGTGACCTATTTCTAAGATTTGTTGATATTACAAAAGAATTGGATGGCCCTAATTTATTAATGGATACTATAATTGTGTCTAAAGAGAAAATATTGGAACAACTTGAAGTATTAAAAGTTGCATGGGAAGGTGAGTTTAGTAACTCAATTTAATTCTCTGAATATGAGGTAGAAAGGTGGCTTGTCTCATACATTAATAAGAATGATGGCATTAAAGAAAACTTGCACCAATTGAGTATTGATTTAAGATAAATGGAGAATGAATTATTTGAAATAAATACCAAGCATGAAATAACGATTGTTACGATGAGGGAGCACATAGAAGAATCGATAAGAAAAGAATTGGTCAAGATCACCGATATGGATCATCATGAAGCGATTACAATGGTTTTACCACCCCCAACACAAAAACAACCATCTACAAAAGATGCCTCAACAAGCAAGTAAATGTTGAATTTTCAATTTTCAGATCTAATAATTATTTACTTATGATTTCAAACATAATTTTATGCCACTATTATCATATAATAATTACACACTGAAAATATCAACAAAAATAAATTTGTAGTGGAAACAATGGAATAATAGAAAGTTAGTCATGCACATTAGACACAAGATTTTATCCTGGGAAACCCAACCTTGGGAGAAAACCCAACAACTTTTCTTAAGAATAATTCTAGCCAATAAGTACATCACCATCAATATGAAGAAACCCAACACATAAATAATTTCTCTCTTTTATGAGGAATAACCCACAAATATAGTGAACCCTAGACAAGATAGTGCACCTAAAAATTTATGCAACTAACAACTGGAAAATACAACTATAACTGCCAGTTGCAACTACCACTGTAACTGGCAATTGCAACAACAACTGGAACTGGGAATTGTGAACTTGATGAGAAGAGCTATTATTGTGTTCAAATGAAATGATCAAGCCTTTATTTATACAATTCGAGCCACCTTCAATTTTCTTGTGGGGCCAACTTGTAATTTTGTCTTCAATATCTTCTTTAATTATTTTCAAGGTTTCATCAATGGTTTGTCTTGTCTTCTTGACATTTATTCTTCACTAGAAAAAAAATTCATGAGCCTTGTTGATGTATCATCTCCTCACATGCACGTCTAATTAAATAGTTCTCTAATGTTGAGTATATCCACCGATAAGCCCATCATCAAAAGAGGTCTATTGATCCTGCATCTTCAATATTAGACTAGACTTGTAAACAAGTCAAACCTGCCCTATAAAAAAATAGATCACTCTATCCTGGAGCAGGCAATGTGAGAGAATATTGAGTCTTTTTCACTCCTTGTCAAATCAGCATGACTAATAGGAGAAATAATTCCCATGGTTCATTCACCACTAGCCAAATCAGCATGGCCCTGTGAGTGAATGTATCATTCTCCCTTGGTCAAATCAACATGTCCAATATAGGAAAATGTCTACTCGATGTTTCTAACTAGAGAAACATCAAAACTCCCTCTTAGTGAGGGAGACATTCTGCATCACGCCAAGCTTGTCTATGAAGTATACAAACTTCTCCTTAGACAAAGGCTTGGTGATAATGCTCACAATATTATCATCTATGGATATGTACTAGAGCTTTATTTTTCCCTTATGCACCATGTCTCGAATGAAATGATATTTAATCTAAATGTGCTTTAACCTATCATGAAATATTGGATTTTTTGAAAGCTTGACACAACTTTGATTATCATAATGTATTAAGGTTGTCTCTATATCCTGATCAAATAGTCTTGCGAGAAACCTTTGAAGCCATATTACTTCGTGAATTGTGACACTGGATGCGATATACTCTGCTTTTTTGTACTAGGTGCTACACAAGTTTGCTTCTTGCTCAACTAGGATAACACAGTTGATCCTAAGATAAAGTAGCACCCCGAGGTGTAATTTCTGTCCATTGCACTCCCTGCCTAGTTAGAATCAGTATATCCATGTAGCTTCACTTCATCACCTAAGATACATCTCATACCATATCCAATTGTACCACGTAGGTACCTCAACACATGCTTTACTGCAACCCAGTGTAAGTGCCTCGGCTCAACCATAAACTGGCTCAGGTGCTCACTGCAAAGAAAATATATAGCCTTGTGTTAACAAGGTACATTAAGGATCCAATAAGTTTCCTATACATAGTGGGATCCACCAAATATGAATCTGAAGTGAAATCACTCAAATTATTCATATTTTTCATCATAGGTGTAGCCATGGACTTGCAGTCCATCATATCGAATCTGCTCAATATCTCAACTATGTACTTCCCTTGTCCAAGGAATATCTCACTTGGTTTCGGCCACACCTCCAAACCTAAGAAATAATGCATCAAGCCAAGATCCTTCATTTCAAACTCTAAATAAAACTCCCTCTTACAACCAACAATGAGCCTCTCTTTCCTGGTAAGGAACATGTCATCAACATACAAAACCAATATTAATAGATCACCATCAACAACCTTGTAGTAACGACTGGGATATGCATCATTATTGGTGAAGCCCAAACTCATCAAGTATCCATCAATCCTGGAGTACCATGCCATGGGTTCCTACTTGAGTCCATACAAAACCTTCTTTAATATGAAAACATGAGACTCCTTCTCATGTATCAAAAATACATGAGGTTGATATGTGTACACTTATTCCTCAATCAAACCATTGAGAAAAGTGGTCTTCACATCCATCTGATGTAATCTCCAACCCATCACTGAAGCAAGATAAATAATAGTCTTGATGGAAATGTACCTGGCGTCTGGAGAAAAAAATCTCCTCATAGTCCACTCCCTCTTTCTGAGAGAATCCTCTTGCCACAAACCTCACTGTGTATTGATCAATGTTGCCATCTGCTGCATGATTGAACTTATAGATCCACTTGGAAGTCACCATTGAATTCCCCTCTGGTCTCAGAACTATCTCCAACATATCATTCTTCACGATGGACTAATATTGTTCCATCCTAGAATCCTTCTAAACATGTTGGCATGTTGCCTCCTCATAACTGGAAGGTTCGAAATCAATGATGTGAATGATCAATGCCATACAACTTGAGAACCTATGAGGTCATTTTCTCTCCCTAAAAATACCACTAGGAGATTCATGCCCATTTTCATTCTACAATGTGTCATGAAGCCATGCTTTCCTCTTCTTGATCACGACAACATCTCTAGGTAGATCCATTGGTTATGTTGGTTCTATTGACTCCTTGTGATAGTCTAAAGGATTAACAACTAGACTAGAGGGATATGTACCCTCATCCTTCAAAGGCTCTTGCTCCTTACTATAAATATTCATATGAGGTTCTATACAACTCTTGAAGGATATCTCTGCATCAAAGGTAACATCACGACTAACCTCAATTTGACGTTGTCCTAGAATGTAGATCCTATAGGCCTTCTAAGTCCCGATGTATCCCACAAAATTATCCTTCTTTCAATAAGGTTCTAAATTTTTCCTCTTCTCCTTGGGCATAAATAATTCATACATTTTTCACACCTCGAAAATATGAAACTCTCTAGTTTGATGAAGACTATGTGTCATCAACCTGCCAACGTCTGAAGCCATCTTGTCCATGCCAAATCACTTGAGCTACACCCATCGTAACTCACAATGACAAGTCACCGGAATTCCATTCATAGGGTTGGAAATATACCACACAACATACTACTATGATTCAGGCTCTCCGCCAATCCACCAGAACTCCCATCTTGCTACACCATTGAGTTGCAACAATCCACAACTCCTCATTTGGATGGTCTACTCCTTGTCTCAAACTAGATACCATCTAAGTTATTTCCACCTACAACCATCACTATAGATCCCTCTTATATATAACTCCTTATCTCCCTCAGAGTTGTCACCTTTAACTTGCCTGAAACAAGAAGAAGAATAATAAGAACACTCCAATGTTGTACCCAACAATGTGTCTTAAGATGATCCCCTTCTCTTCAAATCCCAAGATTTGATACCATGCTGAATTTTCAATTTTCATATCAGATAATTACTTTCTTATGATTTCAAACAAAATTTTATGCCATTGTTATCATAGAATAATTACACACTGAAAATCTCAACCAAAATAAATTTGCAGTGGAAAAAAACAAAATCATAGAAAGATATCCAAGCACAATAGAAACACGATTTTATCTTGGGAAACCCAACCTTGGGAGAAAACCCAAGAACTTTTCTTAAGAAGGATTCCAACCAATAAGTACATCACCATAAATATGAATAAACCAAGCACATAAATAATATATCCCTTGCATGAGGAATAATCCTCAAAGATAGCAAACCCTAGAAAAGATAACACACCTCAAAATTTGCACAACTGGCAACTGAAAACTGCAACTGGAAACTGCAACTGCAATTGGGACTTGTGCACTTGTTCAGAAGAGATATGATTGTGTTCAAATGAAATTATCAAGCCTTTATTTATACAATTCGAGTCACCTTCAATTTTCTTTTGGGGTCGAATTATACTTTTGTCTTCAATATCTTCTTGAATTCTTTTTGGGGTTTCATCAATGGTTTGTATTGTCTTGTTGGAATTTCTTCCTCACTATAATTTTTTTCATGAGGATTATTGATGTATCATCTCTTCACATGCATGTCTAATTAATATAGGTCTCTAATGTTGAGTAGCTCCATCGAGAATCCCCTCATCACAAGAGGTCTCTAGAGCCTACATCTTCAATATTATACTAGACTTTTAAACAACTCAAACCTGCCCTATAAAAAAATAGAACACTCCATCCCAGAGAAGGAAATGTGAGAGCATCTCGAGTCTTTTTTACTCATCAAATTTTCATGACTAATAGGATAAAGACTGCCCCTGGGCCATTCGCCACTAGCCAAATCAACATGGCCCCAGGAGTGAATGTATCATTCTCCCTTGGTCAAATCAGCATGACTAATATGGGAGAATGTCTTCCCAATGATGCTAACTAGATAAACATAAAAAATAAAGAGGTTCTAATATTTCTATTGCAGTAATTCAAGTAGCAACCTTATTCTTTCCCTTTCCATATTTCTTCCTCGGTCATTTGTCATTTTTCCTTTTCTATTCCTAGCAACCTATGAAACCTAAGGTTGACACTTGAATTTTTTTCTTTTGTCTTCCAGGTCTCTCTTTCATTTTATGGTCTGTGGGAGCCCCATCCTAGTCCTCTTTGATGGAAAAAGATAATCTATTTTATTTGTAACCTAAGAAATTACTTCTTATTTATTTTAATCCATCTATTATTTTTTGAGGTTCCTAGAGAACTAGTTTGGGACATAACATTATTGATTTATCAAGACTTCAAATTTAAGCATGGGATTTCAGATGTGTGTCTATATGAATATTTATTGGGTTTAATGAAATGACCATTTAAATTTCTTTGCTATATTTGGTCCATATTTGCCTTTCCCTTTTGCTAAATACCATGTTCTACTTTGATGAATGTTGTGATGGAAATATCGTCCTATGTTACTACATACTCTTTTGGTTTATAATATTGTAACATAGTGTAAATATTTGCTTCTGATAAGATACCTGGCCCCTTCTCAATTATTATTTGTATGTGAATATTTATTTCAAGAATAAGCCTGATCCTCTCTCAAGAACATAATTTTTTCTTGTATGTTATTTGAAATAGAGGAGTACCACCTCTTTAAAAATGTGGGCGGATTTATCCTCGCGAGGTTGAATTAAATACCATAAGATAATATTTTATATCAATAGGATGTTGGCCTCAAGTTTTATGAGGAGGATGACTCCCTCAAAATGGAGCATGGACTTATTGTTGTTGTTGATCAATTGTTGGGATCATAACAAACAAGCCTTCATGGCCAGTCCCTATCTATGGTACCAACCCACAAAGAATCATTTTTGTTTCATCATCGTGTTATCTGGGAAGGGGGAGGTGTCAATTTTAACATGTAAATCTATGTGACTAATTTCAAATCTGAAAATTGCTTCCTAGTGATCTAAATATCACTTAACAACTTTACACTGAAATTATTGATTGAAAACATATGCAATAGAAACACAAAGATCATAGATGAATCATCTATAAACATGCAACACAATTTCAGTTCCATAATCTTGTTATCATTAGAAATATTTAGGGAAAAACCATCCCTTCCATCCCATACAATATCACCAAAAAATGAGGACAAACTTGTCCTCCAAAGTCACCAAAAATGAGAACAACCTTGTTCTCCAATTACCATACAAATTAGAAAATCAATCCTTAGTAATATATAGAAATCTCCTCTACACATGAATCTTCTATAGACCACCTATACACTCTGTTGACATCACCTGTCAGCCTATATGGATCTATAATTTCCTAGAAACTTCAGATACGTGATTCACCAAATGGTAACCCATGGACATACACTATTTTATCCACTACAAATCACGTATACCCTATACACGATTCGTTCATTTGCAACGTACATATATAGGTGCTTCGTCCTCTTGCAAATTTTGTATGGTATGAAAAATTCGCTCCACATGTGCAACCTTTTCCGCTTCTCTTTCTTGGGCCAGATGCACCACCTAGAAGACTTCTCCTTTGTCAAGATCACCAATCCTCCTAGAAAAAGTGCACACTCACTTATGCTATCTCTTTCATGTCTCCACACACTCTACATGATATGAAATGTTACAATGAACTCTCTCCTTTATATACAATCCTTAAGGGTCACCATAGAAGCCCCTCCACAAGTCAAAATAAAATTAGGATTTCCTTGTGGGTGTGAAGCCACAACACAAGCCCACAAATCCCATCACCAAACCCATGAATCCCCCACTCAAATCCAAGGGGGTTTTCACCAAACCGAAAGTGTGATGTGGTGCCCACAATGATTTCCACATTCCCAACACCTAGGTTCATTTGAGAATCCCTGCTCGTAGCTACAAAAATCAACACTCCCTCTTAGTGAGGAATTTATTCTCACCACACTCCACAAGTGAGAATACCTCTCGATGTTGCCAAATTATAAACACTCTCTCTTAGAAAGGGAGGCATTCCATCCTCCATCATCTTCTGGAAGTGGCTATGTATCCCACACTAGATCCTCTACCAAAAATTCTCTCCAATCCCTTTGATTGGATGCTCCCTCTTTCATGGAAGAAAATCCTTCTCTCCAGTCCTCTTGACTAGCTGCATCCTCTGTTAGTGAAGCACATCCCATTGTCTAGCATGATTCGATCCTTGAAGACATCCTACTCCTATAATCCTCCTTCCTTTGAACCTCCTATATGGCCATCTCAACCTATGACACCTACCTGATAGTCTTAGAAGATGCCTCTCTCCAATTTGGACCTAAAGATTGGCTCCCACTGAGAAACTAAATATCCCTTTGATCCTCTTGGATCCCTTTGAGCCTCCTGACTCTCTTTGAGTATACACAAAATTTGGAGCTACCTGCTCCTTTTTCACTGTCCTCTGCACAATCCTAGGAGGTTGCTCCTCCCTACTAGATCCTAAGGGATGACTTCCTTTGAAATCTATCTCTCTCTAAGCCGTTACTACTGGTGGGGACTCCTTCCTCACCACTTGTGGAGATACATGCTCCCTTTGTACCTGTGATGCTAGTAGGGCCACTTGCATCACAACTAGTGGAGCTACTTGCTCCTCCTCATCTATCTCTCTACTCCTACTGGTCACAACACACATAGGTTGGCCCTCTCTAACTCCAAGAACCACTTTTTATCTGAATAGATATCCTCTAGGAATAAACAACACCTGTCTAACTCAAAATAATATGTGGTACCCCTTTATCTCAATATTTGAGACTAAGAGAACACTCCTCTTGAGTTCTAGCACCCATAACACATTTGACACTATCAACATCGCTCCTGACTTCAATAAGAATGATACTATACCAGATTCTCATACTGCGTTCTTGAATCCTATGTCAAGCTCCACACACAAGTCTAATCCAGTCTCTATGAAAGTTTCAAACAACTCTCTAACAACTATCATATGGAAAGATGTTCCACTATCCACCAACTAAGTCCTGGAGACTATACCTGAAAGGGTAGAGACCAACAAGATCTCCCTTTGGAACCTCTCTGCAACCTCATCAACCTCTGTGACCAATGACTTATGCCTCTTCCCCTTCCCCTCTAGTGTGGAAACTATGAAGTAAAATGACCATAGTCATGAATCCCAAACCATCTGTATCCTCCCTTGACACCAACTGAGTCTCCCCCTACATACTTGATTCAGACACTATGAAAATCACGAACAAATATTGTGCCCCTATCATGTGTCAATGACTCTCATTGGGTAAGAACCATGCAATCCTCCAAGTGTCCTCATCCTTCTAGGTCAAATAACTCATACATCGTCATACCTCAATGTGAAACTCTCCGACCCAATGAAGACTCTATCTCATCAACCTAACATACACACAAAACCATCTCATTCATGCCAAATCATCTAACTTGCACCCATCACAACTCACTATGACAAGCCACTGGAAGTCCATCCATAGGGTTGGAAATATGACACACAACATACTATTGTGATCCATTCTCTCCACCAATCCACCGGAACTCCCAACCTGCCACACCATCGAGATGAAATAGTCCACAACTCTACATCTAGATAGTCTGCTCCATGTCTCAAACTAGAGACCATCTAACCCATTTCCACCTACAACTGTCATTGTAGCTCCCTCTCAAAGATATCACCTTAGATCCCTCATATTTTTCACCCATGACCTGCTGGAACAAGAACAAGAACAATAAAAAAAATCCTCCAGTGTTGTATCCAAAATGTGTCTCAAGATGATCCCCTTCTCTTTAGATCCCAAGCTCTAATAACATGTCAATTTTCACATGCAACTCTATGTGACTAATTTTAAATTTGAAAATTGCTTCCTAGTGATCTAACTATCACTGAACAAATTTACATTGAAATTATTGGCTAAAAACATATGCAATGAAAACACAAAGATAAGACATGAATCATCAATAAACATGAGACATAATTTCAGTTCTGTAATCTTGTTATCATTAAAAATCCTAAGGGAAAAACCATCCCTCCCATCCAATACAATATCACCAAAAACATGAGGACAAAATTGTCCTCCAAAGTCACCAAAACTGAGAACAAACTTGTTCTCCAATGACCATACAAATAAGAAAATCAAACCTCAACAATATCTAGAAATCTCCTCTACACACAAATCTATTGTAGATCACCTATATGGCATCCTGACATCACCTGTCAGTCTGTACAAATATGTACCTTCCTAGAAACTTCAGATACAAGATTCACCAACTGGAAACCCGTGGACATACACTATTTTCTCCACTGCAAATCATGTATACCCTATACGTGATTCGTCTGTCTGAAATCCACGTATATACATGCTTCATCCTCTTGCAAACCGCGTATGGTATGAAAAAGTTTCTCCACACATGCAACCTTCTTTGCTCCTCTCTCTTGGGCTAGATTCGTCACCTTGTGGACTTCCCCTTTGTTGACATCACCAATCCTCCTAGCACAAGTTCATACTCACTTATGCTAGCTCCATCATGTCTCCACACATTCTACATGATATGAAATTCCATAATTACCTCTCTCATTTATATACAATCCTTAGTGGTCACCATAGAATCCCCTCCATAATTAAACATCAAATTAGGCTTTCCTTGTGGGTGTTAAGCCCCAACACAAGCCCACAAAGCCCATCACCAAACCCATGAATCCCCCATTCAAATCCAAGGGGGTTTTCATCAAATTGAAAGTGTGATGTGGTGCCCACAACTATTCCCACATGCCCAACACCTTTGGTCATGTGAGAATACCCACCTGAAGCTACAAAAATCAATAGGAGGATTTTCCCCATTTTCCTAATATTTTGCCTAGTGTTGAAAGATATGTTTGGTTTCATATGTTAAAATATATAGATATGTCAGTATGAACATTATTGACCCCAATGGATTCCAGGTTTCTAGGGGCCATTTGAAATTACATTTTGTCGAATCATTGAAGGTTAGGTTCTTGTGCCTTATCATCATGACACTAGCACACCATCCTATTGATAGAAAGTGCATTAGTTTCCCTATGGTGTACTATGTATATATATTATTTCATAGGCTCAGACTCATTAGTTGGTCTGTTATTATTTTATGACACTTTTTTATTTCTTTAGATAATTGTTGTAGCATGTTAGAGGGGAGATGTATATTCAACTTTCCTTTAGATATGTTTTTTTTTTATATAGGTTTCTAGTGACTTGAATAGAATTCAACCTCCTCCCTCCTAATCTAATGACCAATGTGCATATCTACATGTGGATGAAAATGATGCTCAAGAGGGTCCATCTACACTACTCGTGTAGGCCAATGGGCGCAAAAGTTTTGACTATGTTAAGTAGTGAGTACAATCACATATTTGATCTTATAGAGTATTTATATGTAGTGATGAAATGGTGAGTGTTTCTGAACATCATATTTAATCTAGTTGAGCCATCAAATGAGAGAGATAACATTATTGTTATCTTTTTATTATTTTAGTTGCATATATTTGTCTTATTTAATGCACATGTAATTGATTATAATATTTTGTTTAAATTATCTAATTATTGTTGCCTCTTATTTTTAGGATATTTCCTTGTATGTTGGTGATGGGATTCCTCCTCAGCCTGATGTAGATATTTTTTAGGTTAATGAGCCACCTCAGGCACACATACCCAACATGCTACAAAGACCAAATCATATATTCCATCCCCAGGTCATGAATCAATTGTGTACATCGATGGATGGATTTACAGTGGGGCTAGTACAAACTTGAATGTTCATGTATGATATTGAGATTTTGGAGATATATTCAAGGCTTCCATGTGATATGAAATTATCGATGCATCTTATTGTTGATTTCCCCATCCTACTCTAGAGGTTGAGGGATGATGAGAGATGAGCTATGATATTTTTCTTCATATGGAAAGACATTTGAGGACACTACTCCACCTCCTTCTCCTCCTCCATTTCCTCCATCGTCTCCTCTTCCTCCTCCACCCATGCCACTAGATAATATTACTTATGCAACCAATGATCTACCCATTGATCCACCTACTACTCCACCTATTTCACCAACCACTACTTGTAGACAATGCGATCTTATTGGGTGATATAGATATTGGAGATTGATATCATATTGTAGATGCATTATTATGTAGTGGAGGTACTAATGCCTTTGGCTATAGTGGTGGATATAGGATTAGTTGACATGTATTGTAATCAATCAATCAATCAAT